>JANIWU010000064.1:0-66487 GCA_030705145.1 Hagleromyces aurorensis | reverse complement strand
AACGTTGGTATACGCGTTGAGTAAGACGTCAAGATTTTTCTCCATTTTTTGGAAAGGCTTTTCAGTTTCCTGGTTAGTTGCTGCTTGAGTCTGCTGAACAGCTGCAATATCGGTGATTCCTTTCATCATCTGTTGCAAGGTGAGGATCAACTCCGCTTGGTTAATGGAAGGACTAGGACTACGATCCATATCTATTTCTTCGGTACTTAGTGTTCCCGTACTCATTCTGTACTAATTGTTTTAGCTTGCGCGTGTAAAATTTTTCATTTTGCATTTGTTGTTTAAGAAGAGTTTTCTCAACTTGTTATGTTACGGTATTTCTCTGGTATTGGAGTTAGTGGTAACTCTTAGGTTTGTGGTGGTAGTCAGTGTTTGGTAGAGGGACTGAGATTATATTAGTAGCTCAGTGAACTTGGCTTCTAACTGGCTCTAGGGTTGTGGTGGTTCTTTCCTGACCTTTAACAAAAACTAATTTTTGTAGATTTTATCCAGGGCACGGAAAAATCAGCTAGCATTATCGCTGGTGGGAAAGTTGAGTCTGAGACGTGAGTTATAACTTGTCCTCTTTTGGGAGGAGGATTATCTGAATATTAACTAGCCATATTCTGGTTTATATAGTAATTATTTTGGACGGTGCGTCTATACCTTTATCGTATGGCGTGATTTATTATCAAACGATCACGTGAGATATTTGGGCTGAATATCTACATACTATCAAGGCGTTATGCGAATATGGTCATGTTATGTATTCGGGTAGGCATGTGTATTGGCTGGGCAATGGTTTTCTGTGCAGCTTAAACTAACAAGCATTGCTATCATCAGACCAGAACCTATAATCAAAAAGTATTTTCCCTAAGAATGGCTTCTTTCACACCTACTGACTTGGCTAGCCTCGATGACTCGTCAAGGAAAGAGATTGCCACTTTTCTAGAGTCTGAAAACTCGAAACAAAAAGTACAAATGAGTATTCACCAATTCACAAATACTTGCTTCAAACAATGTATTTCATCTGTCAACAACCCTGAATTGAGCACCCAGGAAGAGCAATGTCTGGCTAATTGTGTCAACAGGTTCCTCGATACCAACATCAGAATCGTGAAAGGGCTGCAAGGACTGCAGTAGGCACCAAGAAATTGTAGTAAAAGCATGTTGTAAATATTTAAACGGGTGTGTATCATATATGTTTATATATATCAATTTTGATCATCGAATAGGCCGACGAGCCCAAATTCTTGTACAAAATCATTGTTGTCAGCAAAATTAGAGCTGTACTCTTTTACCACGTTCGTGATCTCTCTCAGCAGTGACAATCGGGAAGCGCTCAGCGAGCCCTCGTTTTTACACTTCAGATAAGTGAGAGATACAAGCACAATAAAATCGTACTGATGTGCAGTGATACGATCGGCGGGGCAGCTTCTAATTACTGTGAGGAGGAGAGTGAGAGTTTTGTCTTGGAGGTGTACGAAGGCTGTGAAATATGGATTTTGCACCAGGTATTCCCCTATGGTGTATATAAGTCGTTGTAATAATGGTACTGCTGCTGGACCTAGTACTTTCACGGTGTGCTCTATACTATCGAGCGCCAGTAGAGTTAGAACCTCGTCGGATGATGAAACTCTGGGGATCGCGTTTTGGAGGAGTATTTCAGCCAGGAATCTTCGCATATGGATGTCGTACTCGGACTTCTTTTCCTGGGCTTGTGCTCTGTAAACCAGATCCAGTGTCGGAAAAACTGTTTTCCATACATGTTGCGTTATGGAAGATTCAAATGCTGGCGGCAGGTAGTAGCACATATTCCACAGCACCGGCTCAAACAGTTGGTACAGTCCCATCTCTGAAAACGAAAGCCAGGCCGACCTGTCGCCGTCCAAAAAGTTGTATTTCAAAAATGTGTGCAGCAATTCCACACCCTTGAGTTTTATGCCTTCAATGTTGGTGGTGTTATCTAGTATATTCAAGAGTCCAGGTACGATCCATCCGATGTTTGATGACAGATCTTTGCTCTCAATATTCATCAGAACTAGGTTGAACAGGCTAAAACATTTCAAGGAACTTTTTTTCTCCCACTTTTCAATTTCATCGTCTTCATTAACAGCAAATCCTTGTTGAACATCCAAGCTGTTTGCTTCCTTGCCCTGTTGTGTCTCTCTCTTGTGTGGTATTAATAGTGGCTTCAGGGTATCCACCAAACCTCTTACAAGCTCATCTCTATCATCCTTTTCGTCCTGAATAACCTCTGAAATCTTGGAGAGTACCTGAGTAGCCTCCTCTGGAGGTAACTTGGCAGTCGAGTAGGCTATGTTTGCCGTTGTCTGTACCAGTGCTTCATGTACTAAAGAGCTGCGTTCATGCTGTAGAGCTCGACAAACACTCAATAGTTGATCTACCGGTACGACTGGAAGCGCAATTCCGTCAGATAAACTGTTAAACTGTTTTAACTCATCCATCAACGGCCGCTCTTTGGTCCATCGCAGTTCTAGTCGGAAGCAGAGCCCATTTGGCTTGATATAATAAATGGGATCAGCGCGCGGTAGAAAACACTAATAGCCAATTTCACCACTCAGTGAAAACAAATATTGGTTAAAAGGGCCTACACTACCATGCGCCAAACGGAATATGGTTAGTTCGGCTACAGCTCGAACTAGATCTGCTAAAAAATATACAGAGCTAGACTGTCTTCGTGCAATACGGCGAATGGACTTTACAATGCCAAGACTAAACAAAAAAAGAATATATATCCAGCTTTTCAGCTCCCCGCCACCACCTCTGTTGTTTATCACACCATTGTTTAGTTAAATAATTTCTGGTCTCTGGGTGCTCTAGGGCTTCGAGTACTCGTTCGAAAGAGTGTTCATGCCGATTTATCCTCTAGTGGTCTGTTGCAGACAAAAGAAGCCGTGTCCTCCACAGAGATTCCACGGCCATAGCGACAGCAGCACTGCATATTCCTAGACTAGCTTTGCAATGTGTTCAGCAACGCATTCTTTGGTGGTGGGCGAGAGTGGCTTTGGACCGCTCATGTACTGGCTGAACAGGTATCTCCCGACCAGTGGCTCCTCCACACTGCCGAGCTCCAACATCCGGGACTTTCTCCTGACGAAATGCGCAAATTTCAGCGAGCCGTCCTTCTGGAGCTCAATGAGCATGTCGTCGTCGCTGCCAATCCAGCCCTTGTGGTTCATCGCCTCCGCCAGTTCTTCGAGCCCCTTAGCCAGAACCTCCTGGTTGTCACGCGCCTGGGGGTGGTTCAGGATCGTTTTGACCAGGCCATCCTTCAGATGCTTGTAGTTCGTGTTCTTGATCGGCGTGATCTTGGCAACCATTCTCACTCTGGCGTCGAGTAGGTTCTGTATCAAGACCACTGACTTCACGGGATCGTCCAGCGCCAGCTTCACGTTTTCAGCGTGCGACTTCGTCTTGTCTGTGTCGATAAACGTCTTGGAAAGAAAGTTCGAGCTCATGACTTTTTTGATCAGAGGCTTGTCCTCCTCTGCGATGTAGATGCCGAGCGCGTACACCTTGAAAGAGATGAACGTCACGTATCTGAACCCCCATCCTAGCAGGGTGTACGACGTCGACAGCGGATATTCTGGAGGCCCAAACGTAACCGGGAATGGGTTCACGGAAGGGTCCACCACGATGGTCTCCTTGGCCTGCTCGTTTTTCAGGACTTTGTTGATGTACTCCCACGCAGTTTCGTTGGTCGCTATGACAGTACCGAGAACGAGGCCTGCACCGAGCCCGTAGAACAGTCTATTCGAGCCACCATTCTTAGATGCGGCTCCAGTACTTGCAGATCCGCTGCTCAATGGTCTCAACGACGTCCTGGGAAGGGTAAACGGGGTTCTAACCAGTGGAAAACCGGCGCTCCGCACAGGAACGTTCCTCCTCAAAATGGTCTTTAACATCACAATCAAGGCTTGCTATGGGTGATTGTGATATACACGATATTCCGCTGATCAAAGTGTTTGCCGATCTTGCTCTCAGACTCTTCTATCTCAAGGTTGCGTTTAAATATGGAGAGTCAGCCTAGCTCTAAACGAGCTCCTTATGCGCAAGCTGCAGACAGGCACACGCTGCACAGAGATCGATTAGGAAAAAAACACCCAGCAGATAGATGCACTTGTTACGTCAAACGGGCTATAAAGAGTGCATATATCACGTGCTCTGGATGGCAGGCCGTGCCAGCTAATTAGTAATCTCTACAGCATTAATAGTTCAATAAATACGTTACACTATATAAATACCGTGCGTGAGATGTGATCGACGCACAGAAATATCAATAAATAACAGTTTGGCAGAGGGTTCAACGTCAGCACGAAGGTCGACCGAGAGCGTCTCTACAAGGCTTCTTCGGGCAAATCGTCGTGGAAGTACTTTCCCTCTGTGGTGGGCTTGATAATGCCCGCTCTTATCACGAAGTCGCCGAAGTGCTCGCCCTCCTCTCTTTCCAGCGACCATCTTCTGAACAGGTCTTTCAAAATGTCCAGAATCTCGTCTTCTTTGATAGAGGCACGGTAGAGCTTGTTGAGCCGCTGGCCGTGGTAGCCACCGCCCAGCATTAAGTTGTATGTCTGCGGAGCCTTGCCGATCAGCGCGACCTCGGCAAGCCATGGACGTGAGCAGCCGTTTGGACACCCGGTCATTCTCATGACGATCGAGTCGTGACGTAGACCGTACTCTTCCAGAGCGTTCTCTAGTTTGGTGATCAGGACAGGCAGGTAACGCTCGGACTCAGCCATGGCGAGGCCACAGGTGGGTAGAGCAACACAGGCGGCAGACGCCAGTCTCAGGCCGCTGAACTCGGTGTTGTCTAGCTTGTAATCCTTCATGATCTTCTTGAACTGGTCTAGATACTCGTCCTTGATGCCACTAATCAGCAAATGTTGGTTACCGGTCAATCTGAAATGCCCGTTGTCTACCTTCTCCATCAACTGTGCTACCTTCTTCAAACCGGTCTTCTGTGGTAAGTCTACGGTGTCCTCGATTCTTCCGTTTTCAATAAATGCAGTGAAATGGTTCAAGCCGTTCTCGTCTCTCACCCATCCGAAGAAGTCGTGGTTACTGGTGATCTCGAAGGGTTGTTCTGGACCAAACTTCTTGCCCCAATATTCCTCCACCTTCTGCTTGTAGACATCCACACCCATGTCATCTATGGTGTATTTCAAACGAGCATGCTTACGGTCGACACGGTCACCATTGTCTCTCTGGACAACCATAACACCTTCGATAGCCTTGACGACTTCATCCACTGTGACGAACCCAAAAGAAGATCCGGTACGGGGGTAAGTCTTCTTGTTGTTATGTGTAGTACCCATACCACCACCAACATAGAGGTTAAAACCTTTCAACGTATTCTCAGCCTCATCAACTATGGCGACCAAGCCCAAGTCACTCGACCAAACGTCAACGTCATTGTATGGAGGAACTGCGATGTTAACTTTGAATTTTCTTGGTAGATATGTTGGTCCGTAGATTGGCTCGACATCGACCAAAGCGTTGCCACCCACCAGAGTCTTCTTCTTGGTTGGTCCTTCCTTCCGGTTCTCAAAAATAGATGGCCATTTTTCGTCGTAATCACGGTCATCCACGCCTTGCAACCAAATTTCGTGATAAGCTGTCGTTTGAGGTAAAAAATGCTCAGATATTTCTGTAGCAACTTTAGCCACCTCAGCATGGAGTTTAGCATTCGCTGGTAGTGCTGAATTCATGACGTTTCTATTAACATCACCACAGGCTGCCAATGTATCCATTAGAGTAGAATTCATTGCTCTGATCGTATGCTTCAAGTTCCTCTTGACAACTCCGTGTAATTGAAAGGTTGCTCTAGTTGTAACCTTCATAGTTCCATTTCCTGTTTCATTTGCGAGACGGTCCAAGACCAACCATTGTTCAGGCGTAACAGTGCCACCTGGCAGTCTGACACGCGCCATGAACATGTAATATGGTTCCAAGCCTTGAGCTTTACGAGTATCTCTGATGTCACGTTCATCCTGCATGTAGATACCATGGAACTTGGTCAACTGTTGATCATAGGCGTGGATCGCTCCCGTTGACTCATCTGCCAAGCCTTCGACAATAGTACCTCTCAAAAAGTCAGAATTAATCTTCATATCTTCATTATTCCAAGGTCTTGGTTCATCCGGAACGTCAGCACCAGAAACACCTAGGACTTCCCAAAGATTTGTTTCCCATTCAGAATATCCTGTTTGGTAACCATCCGCATCTTGATCATCTCCGAGACCAAGCTCGACCAAAGGTTTGGCTGTCAATAATTCAAGACGTTTGTAAAGATCCTTAGCAGGTTTATTGTAGTAATGTTTGTCTTCTTTACGGGGCCAATATTGAGAGTCACCTAGACCGAAGACCGCAAAATTTAGAGCAGCCAAATCTAAGTCAGTGGACGATTTAATTGCATCCCAAAATGATTTACCATCTTGTGGGAATTCACCCTGGCCTGCTGTCGATGTAATGAAAATAACATTTTCTTCTCCAGCGATATCTTCCAAAATAATGTCGTCCATAGACAGAACAGTCGATTTGAGACCTCTGGCAGCTGCCCTTGAACCCAATCTAGTAGCCAAATTTGTTGCATTTCCACCATCAGAGGCGTAGTAGATGTGAAGAGGTGGGCCCGAAAGGCCTTCCAATAGTTGTTCATAGGCCAGCTTGGCTCTCTTTTCTTGTTTAAGAGTCAATGCGTCACTAGCAGAATGTGTTAGGTTTCTCGATAGTTCTGGTGATTTTTTGGCCAGAAGAGTTAACCTATTTTCACGCTCCAAAAACTTTTGTAATTCTCTTCTAATGACAGAAGAATCCAAAGCAAAAACTTCGTCGTCATTTTGTCTACTTGGATCGTATCTGTACAATGGCCAGTACCCTGATTCTACAGCAATTTTTGTTTCCTTTAAGACCTCAAGAGCGGTATCAGTTTCACTTCTATAAGGCAAATAAGCCAGAACAATGGATGGTCCGTGAAACTTTGAAGCTTCGATGATAGCTTGGATCAATTGCGTGTATGAAGAGTACACAGCGACGGATGCAACATAAACATCACCAAAATTCATCGCATAGAGACCAACATCTTTCTTGTGTCTTGAAGACTCCTTTCTTTCTTGGTATGGTTCTGAGTCGATCAACAACACATTGAGGTCCTTTTTACTGGAGAGGACTTGGTGAAGTCCGGAGTTACCCAAATCATACGACCATGCATCTGAGCCGATCAACCAATGAGATTTAAAAAGGAATGCTTTCTCATCAGGAGCTAACTCCAGTAGTTTTATAGCTGTAGTGGAATCTTGGTTTTCCTGTAAGATCTTGAATATCTGGGATGCGACATCATTGGCTTCCTGGATGTCGTTTTCATCCAAAATTTTGTCATGATACGAAATCCATTGGGAGAGTAATTTTACCAGCTCTCCTCCTTTCAACGAATGATACAAGTTTGCATCTAGTGACTGTTTTGCTAGTTCCAAAAGTTCTGTACGGCTTCTTTCTTTACTCGAGAAGTGGCCAAATCCGTACTCGGGACTATTAGCTTGGACTGTCTCACTTGAATATTCGTTCAGTATCTCAAGATTGGAAGCAAAATATTGTTTCAAGACTTTGATGTAGGCGTTCTCCAAATTGAGAACGTTGGCGATGGAAGAACTCAATTCAGAAATGGCTGTAGAATCTCTAACAAATGGTGTCCCTTCGTATAAATCTAATTTTGGAGATGGTGATTTTATGTTTGAGACTATCTTCGTTAGTAGTTCGCCAAAGTCCTTGACTTGGCCCACATTAGAAACAACAATTTGATCGATATTTCTTTCAATCAACTTGTCGAAATCAGAGAAGAAATCCAATAACAGAGGATCAAAGCCGTTTGTAGTAGAGTTCTTCGAATTGGCATTTTGAACGATTGCAATCTTGGTGACTGTAGAAGGAACCAGATCCAACAACTTGTCAAAGTTCCAAGGTCTGTAGACGTTCACATCGATCAGAGCAACCTCCTTTGATAAATGTTTGGTAAACTGTGGAGCATAGGAACTGAAGTTTACCAACAGTACTTCGGGGCTTGAGTCCTTGGTCTTGACTAGCTCGAACTCATGGTTGCTTAAATCGATTTCGTCCAATGGAATTGGTTCTTCACTCAGCAATTCGCTGACAGTACTGTCTGGGTTCAAATTGCTTGGTGCAGGCGCTTTGATTATAACTGTAAAGTTAACAAAGTGCAATACTGGCTGTAAGGCACTCGTTGCAATCCGGTGAGCAGCTTCTGCATTTTGCAACAGGTTGTGGTAGTCGCTTGAAACTAAAATCGGAATGTTCAAATCCCTTAAAGTGGGGATAACGGAGTAGTCTTGGAGATCGAGGTCAACATTAATCACAAGCGGCGTACCGGCATGCAAAGCGTGTAAATGTGGAAGAGACTTCACCAACGTCATCTCATCAATGAAAAGCGTCACAAGTTTGTCGCGAGCAAGCTGTTCCCCGACAACACTCAGCGGATCGTTGGTGCGCAAAAGTTGAATTGCGTCCTCGTCTTGAGTGTTAAATATCTTGTCATTCTTGTCTTTGGCAGTGTAAAAGACAGTGTTCTTAGCCACGGACCTTGCGTATCCCAGCAAAGTTTTGACAGCGCTCATGACAAATCGTTACCACAATCTGCTGTCTTGACTCTATGACCTATGATATATGCTTGGTCTGACTCAAACCCTTCTGTTATATACAGTTTTTTACAATGTTCGTATTCTGCCTTATGATTACTGCTCATGCAATATGATCATAGTCCTACCATGATTGTTGTGTTAGGGTAGTAGACTCATAGAAAAATTCAGAAAGCCACAGGTATGGCTTGTCTTCAACTAGTGTGGAAAAACCGCTTCTCGATTTCTATTGGACGTAGAGCGTGTCACACAGTATGCTCGTGAAATTTTAGAAGCCACAAAATATTTCTTTTCTGTCTCGAATAACTCTGTTATAATATCACGTGTAAATGTATATCACATGTATATCACGTGCTACAAACCCGCTATAGTCTTCGCGATGTTTTGGTTCTGGGCGGTCAAAAATAGTCAATTACGGTGTGCCTTGCTTACCGTTTTCATACAGTTTTCCACCACGTTCTAAGTCGAGTGTTTCACGTATAGTCAGTCTGGAGTTACTCACCTCCCTTCTCTTCAGGGCATCCGTAGTTTGTTGGATCCTTTCAACGGCTCTGTCAACGTTTGCCTCATGCTCGGTTTCTATTTTCACCCATTGCTCGGACAGTTTTTTTAGTATAGCTCGTTTAATGTCATCAATGTCTGCCATAGGTTAACCTTTAGTGCTGGAACAGTGACTGGACTCCTGAATTGATGGAGCTTGTTTGGTTTGCAGCCATGTTTGGTGACATTTAAATTGCACCTTCATTAAATTGGCATCGCACGTGATATGTCAAAGCTTCATGAGACGATAAGACAACCTTTCCACAGCTGGTTAAACACTTCCTGCATACGACCGATCTATGGTTTCTTTGGTATTTTGACATGGCTGGACTGGAATTCCATCCTTGGAGGAATTCCAGCAGAAATATGCAGTCTGATGAGCCTACAAACTAATTTAGATATGTATTCTTCTTGTCACCTTTCTTGAGCGATAAGATGTATCGACAGGTTCTAAATATCAAACGATAACACAGACCCCTGTCTTATATTTCTTTGCGAGGTACAGAACTCTAGTGCAAGTGTTTTCTCCGTCTACTGGGACTCTAGAAGGGTCCTGGAGAACTCAAAAATAAATGTTTGGTTCATACCTTTTTTGCCGGCGGTATTTTTGAAAACTTGGTCTCTATGCTAGCAGTTAATTGCAATGACTCGAACCTGTTCCGGTTGAAGGATTTCAGAAACCATCTCGTTGGAAACTGAAGATCTGCAAACCTCTGGAGCAGCTCAGCTGACCCGGTGATGGAATTGTCTATATCACGTGATATAAATGCCTTCATTACTTAAATATGTAAATTCAAGTTTGCCACCTTTAGCCTTTCACCAGGAACCGAGCCATACCAAACCAAAATGGTGTTAGAGGCTACAGTGTTGATAATTGACAATTCAGAATACTCCAGGAATGGTGACTTTCCAAGGACAAGGTTTGAAGCGGAGATTGACGCTGTCGAGTTCATCTTCCAAGCTAAGAGAAACAGTAATCCAGAAAACACAGTTGGTTTAGTATCTGCAGCAGGAGCCAATCCCAGAGTCTTGTCGACATTTACATCTGAGTTTGGTAAGATATTAGCAGGTCTGCACGAAACAACTATCGAAGGCGATATTCATTTGGCTACAGCTATTCAGATCGGAGCATTAACATTAAAACACAGACAGAATAAGGTACAACACCAAAGAATCATCGTGTTCATATGCAGCCCTATCAAGGATTCATCGAAAGAACTGGTTAAACTTGCTAAAAAGCTGAAGAAAAACAATATTGCTGTTGATATTATCAACTTTGGTGAGACGGAGACCAATACATCACTACTTGAAGAGTTCATAGAAAATGTCAATAACTCGCAAGAAGATAGCAGTCATCTACTTACAGTAAAGAACTCTGAGAGTAGAATGCTGTACGAATATGTTGCATCATCACCAATAATTATAGAAGAAGGAGCAGCCGGCTCTGGTATGTTAGGTTCTTTTGGTGGTGGAGGTGATAACGATTCTGGCTTCATGGACTTCGGTATTGATCCATCCATGGATCCAGAATTGGCAATGGCTCTACGTTTGTCGATGGAGGAAGAGCAGCAAAGGCAGGAAAGACTGAGACAGCAGGAATCTTCTCAGAACCAAGATCCAGCCGCCAGCAATAATGAACAACCACAAAGTTGAAACAAAACCCACATATGTATATATGTAGCTCATTAAATAACCGATCATGTTCAGTCTGTAGAATTATTCTGATCGAGTCACAGTTTTTAAGGAACGTGCCTGTGCGAGTATCCATTCTCTATAAAGCTCACCCGGCCTTAAATGTCTTCTTATGAAAGAGCAGCGGCAGCTGTATATATCAAACATCGATATCAATGCAGATGATATCGAAGTGTTTGCAAAGGTTTCATGGGGCAAAAAGCTAAACACTCCTATTCCCCTATTAGAACTGGAAATACTAATGAAATTCGATGAGTACACCAACCAATTTTGCTGGCAAACCAATGTTTGCTAATTTAAGAGGAAAGAGTCATAAGCCCTTGCCTACCAACAAAGCACCTATACCGAGAACAAATAACGCTAGCTATACAAATAGCATTACTTTGAGCTCAGGAAATGTAATTGTAGGGGCATCCAAAAACTCGGATGATATAGAGAGCAAAAAACCCCTGAGTAGAACTAATTTAACATTGAGCATAGATGAACAGCCAGTATTACCTACAGATGTTGGTATGGGTTACAAAGGCAATGATAACGAAGGAGAAGAGCACAAAGAAGTGCTGAAGAAGAAACAGTATCAATGTGAAATGGTATATCATGAGTTGAGAAATTCTCCAAACCTTGTCATGCTTAACTATGAACATTTTCCTGGAATTAAAGATGGTGATCTATTTGAATTGAAAACGTTTCATAAATTTCCGAATAGCAAAGACAAAAAATTTTATTTTCTAGCCAAAAACTTTGATTCAGACACGTTGAGGCGATCTAAGTATGCACATGTGTCCCTTCAATCGGGGCAATTGCAGTCCTTGATAGATTTGCCGTCTAGGTCTAAAGTATGGGTAAAGTTGAAAGAAAAAAGAGAGGCAGAAGTTGACTTAGTCGAGCTAAATATTAAAGATTGTCTTTTGAATAGAGGTGATATGTGGTGCATATCATCAAAATTGGCTGGGACCTGCCTCTATTCATCCCAGAAGCTAGAATTTCTTGATACTATTAGGGCCGTGGTTAAAGGCCTTTATAGAGAGGGTAGGAAAGTTCTATCAGGTTATATTAGTGAAAGTACGAGAGTTGTGTTTCGTTCTGAATCTGCAAGATTGATATTCTTGATCCAAATCACCGATGAAATGTGGAATTTTGAAGAAACAGGGGAACAATTATTTCAAAAGATGGTTAACTCATTGTTTCCAAAGATTTTCAAGAAATGGAAGGATATAGATACCCATCATAACATTACCATTGCTTTTGCGATATCTATGGATATGTCTGGAACATCGTTTAGGGATTTAAAACCTGGTGAAAAATTAAAGAATGCAACGGATTTCTTTAGAATTGTAGTTGATCAAGTAAATATCATTCATTGGGTTGATATAATGGATACCCTGAGGAAGGAGTTCATGGATTTACGAAAAGACTTGCTAAACTTTACCACTGATGATGGATATAGTGTGATAAAAGGAAAATTTGCGCCTGTGATTAAGTCAAATTTTCTTGAAATGATTAATTTTGCTACAACTATTATCACTGATCCTTTCAAACAACCAGATTTACGACATACAACAACACATGTAATGATAATATCTGCTGGTTCAGGATTATATGATGTTGATTTTGATATTCTCAAGCTTACCGGGAAAAAGCTTCTTTCCTTGGAAATGACAATGGATTTGATTTGCCTATCAAGGGCACCGCTTCATATTGTTCCGTTGTTCCGATATTTAGATTATGAAAATGTTCTACACCACTGCATACCAACATGGTTAACTATATTCTTTTGGAACGATTCAACCAAGGACACATTTAATTGGCGGCCGCGCTGTAAAATATATGACTTACAGATGATGGGATTGACGGAACACGAACTTGTAGAGCAAGTTGATGTGAAGTACATATTGCCAAGTGGAAATGTGACCTCTGTGGATCAATATATGAGCATGTATGATACAGAAGTTTTCAAATGCAAAAGTGATGATAACCCTGGAAGTTCAGATCCAGAGGGAAAACATATAGGCCACAATTCGAACGAGGATGATGCTAAAGCTCAAAAAGCATCTACTACCGGTTATTTGTGGAAAAATTCTAAAACCACTTTACCGGTGATGGAAACCGTTCAAAAAACAGAGATATTAGCGGATATTTCTACAGATTTGATTAACCCAAATCCTGAGTATTCTGACGCCAAAAAGGGCTCAGAATACACAACTTCAAGAAGTGCAAGTAATTCATTGGCAGTTGATACTTTGAGAGGTATTACTAAAAAGAGTTCGGTGAGAGATATGGCTCAGAATTTCTTTTCAAAATTTCTTCCTGGTTGGGAAAATCCTGAGGTTAATTTGATACAAATAGAGGGGCTCGGTACAGAGAGAGATAGGGAAATGATTGCTGAAAATTCGGTTTCCCCAGAACTTTCTTCTAGTGATCAAAATTGGATACGATCTAGTTCTTCAGAAAATACCCCGATAATAACAAAAAATTTGAAATCATTCACTTCGTTAAGCAAAAGCGATATTGGAAAACAAGCTTTAGAAGAAATTTCACACAATGAATCTGAATACACTGTAGAGACTAACAAATCTCATTTTACTAGAATGCCTTTTTTACGAGACAAAATGAAAAATACGGTTGGCAAAAAAGAATTGAAGAGCTCATTGGAAAACTCTTTGACAGATACTTGGATAGAAATAAATAATCCTTCGGTGCCTGTTGATAGTGATGTAGCGGGTAAATTTTTAAGATTACGCTGGAAAGATGTTTTACCACGTCATATATCTATGAAGTACAACAAATGGCGTTCCTTTACAACACCTGCAGAATTGCCCATTACTTTTCCGGACTTCCCGTCAAGACAGGACTTTGAAACAAATTTTATTTTCAGAAATCATTCTGTCACATTAAATGTAGACCAGGAAGTGTACAACCAAACTCCTAGGACTCTTCTTCTCGACATGGTTTACATGCGGTTATTGGCAGGCTTTCAGTTATGTATTGGGAATAAAGTTGAAAAAGTTGAGCTTAGCAAATCTCAAGATGTCAACGACCGTTATGTTTGCAAATACATTAATGATCAAATTTGGGAAAGCATCAAATTTTATATGATTATCGATTCTGAAATCCATAGAATCACTTGTGCCTTTGATGGTGTAATCCATGTGCAGCGTTATCTAAGAAAAAATGAAAATCAGTTATTGAAGCAAATTCCCAGCTATACACCATTGGTGCGAACACGGTATGAAGGTGGTTATAGAAAAACAGAACTAGATCCATTACATAACGTCCGTGAATCCTATAATTGGAATCAGATTGATCAGATCTTAGCTGGATATGGTGAATATATCATAGAAGAAAATCGCTGTAAGTTTAGATCAAAGCTTGTTGTGTTACCTTCTAATATTCCACAAAATACATATTCAACAACAATCAATGGGAGAAAAGAAACCTTATCACATGAAGAGATAAGATTGGAGGGATTAAGAAGATTGATTGCCACTATTTCAAAAGCCAGGTTGAAAACTGCTAATGAAAAGCTGAATATAGAAAAGAAAAAGGAAGAAATACAACCAGAGATAATGTTCTATACTGGATCCCTTTTTAGCTTTATTCAAGAGCAAGAGTCTGCATTGAGAAATCCAAACTTGGTGTCTAAAGGTTCTCTTTTCATAAACGCAAAGGATATCTCAAATAAAAGCATAGACCTTAAGACGTTAGCACGAAAGTTACAGACGGGTGAGAACCCTATAAATCTAGTGAATAGAAAATGGCATTGGAAAAAACATTACAACTGTTTTTTAGGATCTGAGTTGGTCAATTGGATAATTCAAAAAATATCAGACGTGCAAACCAGAGACGAGGCAGTTGAATATGGGCAAACATTGATGGACCAAGGTGTTTTTGTGCATGTTTTGGGAAAACATGGGTTTCTGGATGGACATTATTTTTACCAGCTGTGTCCGGAATACATATTTTCTTCGTCTAGTAACGATAAACAACTTCATCACCGTTCTAGCAACGAAATACAAAATACTGGAAAAGATGATCGTCAATCAAATATTTCTACTATGGAAACTTCAAACCTTTTAACTATCACAAGTCATGTTGACTCACTGCATTCGCAGAATGGATCAGAAAAATTAAAGGATTCTGAGGACAGCTTGTCAAAGCCAGCTGTTGTATTGAGTAATTCCATCACTATTGATGTTGATCCTTCAGGAAAATCAGACAGAATGGAGACATGTATAATTCACTACGACAAAGTGCACAACCCTGATCATTGTTTTCATATAAGATTAGAGTGGCTAACAACAACTCCGAAATTATTAGATGATTTAGTCGGCAACTGGTCAAGGATTTGCGAAAGATATGGTTTGAAGTTGGTTGAGATTCCATGGAACGAGCTTTGCACTATACCTTCTGTCAATCCCTTTCATTCTTTTGTTGAAATAAAATTAGCTATTGATCCATGGTCTGACCCAGAATTCAACGACGATGGAATTTTCCAGAAGAGTAAATTTTATTATCATAGGTATCTTTTGAAATTGTCAGGATTCCTGTTAGATAACAGAGCATCTAAATTTTTGCAAAATGAAGCGTGTGCATTTGACATAAGGTACTCATGGGGTCGACCTCAATTCAAATACGCTCAGTATATTCACATAACGGGGGCATATATTGCAGAAATTCGGGAAAATGGGTGCCTTTTCTTAGCTCCCAATAACATATATATATCGAGAGTCAATCCTGGTAACGTTGGTAAAGTCCAAAATTCCTCAAATTTCGCGGTGGACGCACAGAAAGTTATGCTAGATTTCAAAAAGACTTGTATTGACTATGCACTCTTAAGAGATGTGTTTTTAGGTGCCAAGGAGGAATGGCTAAAACAAAAGAATGTTGAAGAGTTCTAAACATGTAATCTTAATCTGCGGCATACAAGCGGTTATTCGAAACCCTTTTGACATATTTGATGTTTAAAACTGCACTCAAGTTCATCGTTATTTCCTTGTCTAAGTAGATGAGATGTTGCGTTGTGCTTATATGATAACAACTATTCAATTCACTGTCCAATCTTTTGGTTTGACTCTAGCTTTTTCAATAGAAGCTTTTTAAAGAGTTTTCTATACATCATTGTGCGATTTCCGTAACTATCTATTAATTTATGAAGGCTATAATTATTATACAGTGGTTTTGAGAAAACGAAACCGCTGCAGATTTGACCGACTTTATCAATGGTTTCTCTGTTCGGTTGGTTACTCAAACGTTTGGAACATCAAAGCAGGCAACAGTCCCTTATGTTTTTTGCGATGGGAGACGCCTATGACGCTAAATTGGTTAAAAAATAGTATTTAGTTGCTGTATCTTGACTACATGTCAATTATATCTTTCAACCAACCTAAACAATTTATGAAACCATGTTCTAAATAATAGTGTATATACGGATATGGGTTCCGCATGATTCACCATTAGACATTTAGAGTCTCTGTGAAATCTTGATCACATCACCAAGAACACCAGCAGCAGTAACTTCAGAGCCCGCACCAGCACCTTGGATGATCATTGGGTTGATGTAACGCTTGGTTTTAATAGAAATGACGTTGTCAGAACCCTTCAATGATGCAAATGGGTGAGAATAGTCGTATTTTTCAATTCCGACAGAAACGGTGTTGGCTAGTACGTCGACCTTTCCAATGAATCTCAAAACCTTCTTTTCAGCAGCGGCTTCCTGCTTCAACTTTGTCAACTCCTCGTCGTATTGGGGCAATTTCTCCATGAATTCCTCAACAGCCTTGACACTCTCCAATGGCTTTGGAATCAAGGATTGAACTGGGAATGAAGAAGTGGCGTTTTGAACTGGCAAACCACTGATTCTTGCCAAGATGGTCACCTTTCTTGCAACATCTAAACCGTTCAAGTCATCTCTTGGATCTGGCTCAGTGTAGCCTAGCTTCTTGGCGATTTTGACGACGTCAGAAAATTTAACATCGTTGGCTTCGGTAGTGGAAAACTCGTTGAAGATGTAGGACAATGTTCCCGAGAAAATACCTTCAATTTTCTCGACTTCGTCACCAGTTTGGATTAACTCTCTCAAAGTGCCAATGATCGGTAGTCCGGCACCAACAGTAGCCTCGTGGTACACTAGACCATTTGTTGGCTTGCCAGAGAACAATTCATTCCAAACATTTAGCTCTGATGAAAAAGCCTTTTTGTTTGGTGTGGCAATTGAAATACCGCTTTCGACAAACTTCGTGTAGAATCCTGCTATGTATGCACTGGAAGTGTTGTCGACCAAGACGACAGGGTTAGGAGATTTCTTGAGGTGTTCCAATAACTTCTCCAATGGCAGTGTCTCATCGATCGACTTGTTCAAAGCGTCTCTCCAGCCGGAGCCCAATTCCAATGGCTTGAAATCTTTCGAAATCAACGATCTCTCAGCTTCGGCAATCAGAATTAGGTTGTACGTGATAGGCGATTTCATGGCAATCAATTGGTTCAAAAATGATGAACCAACGACACCACACCCAATGACAGCAACATTAACAACTTTTCCAGACATTTTGATAGCGTAACTATTTCTGTTATTGAAACTAGTTTAGGTTTTCTCTGAGTTGAAAGTTCATGGGTAAAACGAACTAAATTTCCTATACGTATTGCCGTTCTCACGAAAAGATTAATGAGTCCATGACTCTTCGCAATATATCACGTGATACGGGAAGATCATAATTGGACTTGCAAAAACGCTTTAAGCAACAGTGATCTTGTCCACAATCAGACGAATTTTGTCAAATGCATCTTTCTTGCTGACTCTCTTTCTCGGTGTCGGCTGTTTCGTGTTTGTTGTCGGAGGTGTGTTATTGCTGACTTTTGCAGTCTGCTCCTGTGTGTTGGGGAACGGTATGCAATTGAGTCCCAGGCCTGCTGGTTCTGTCTTCTTGTCGCTGCTGTCTGCAGAAGCAGTAGAGCCCACTTCTTGCATGCGGTCTAGCAGCGGTGGTTTTTCTGAACCTTCCAGTTTGTGGTTGGCTACTCGTTCCTTTTCCACAAGGTAGAAATATTTCAAATATATGGAAATGCAGATTCCATCGTAGGCAATACCATTGTTTCCTTTTTTCAGTTGATATGCGAGCTTCAGACCATTTAATAGTTCTTCTTTGTAGTCCTCTTGTTTGAAGTTAGCAACCAAAGATTCATTTAGTTTCAAGAACTCTTGATAATTGATAGAGGGTAGAAAGTTTTCCACATAATATTTTTCGTCAATCTGCAATCTGTTTCTTGCACATTGAGTGTAGAGTTGCACGGCTTGCTCGGCAGCTTCATTGACATATGCCATACCTGACCCAAACCTCCTTATTTTCTTCGATACCAAACCAATTGAGTTGTAGTCTTGCTTGTCTGAGAGCAGTTTTAGATAGAAAGCGACGTACTCGTAAGTATAAACGAAATGTTTTCCTGGTCTTTCAAAATCAGGTTTCCATATATTAACAAGATTTTTGTTTATACTTTTGATTGACACCATATTATCCATTTCCTTGATGGCTCCGTCGACATCGCCAAATTCGTCAAATAGTATTTGGGCTATTCTGTAGCGTGGTCTATGATGCCACTTTTTTTTGTCCAGTGTTAGCAGTAACTCAAGCAACAGCATGACCTTCTGATAGAAGACCTTCCGCTGGTAGTCGACTGTTATGCTTTCGTCAATTTCCCAAAATGTATCTTCTTTCTCTAAGAACTCATTGTCTTTTTTAATAAAATTCAGAGCTTCTTTTGGCAATAATCTACCGATTCTAACCAGCTTATAACAAAGATTGATCAAAAAGTAGTGTGGCTCAATTATGGGATCTTTTGCTTTGGATATGCTATCGGCCAATCTACAGGATTCTAAAATATTATTGAATGCACATATGCAATGGTCACTTTTATTTGATTTGAAAAGTATTCTAGAGATGTTATAATAATTACTCCATAACGTTTGTTCATCTTTAGCACTAGGTGTTATCTCTTCGATGATAGAGTTGGCTCTCCTAAATGATAGCAGCATTGCTTGTTCAATGTTAAAGTTGGAAATACAAAACACGTCCTCCAATTTTTCGGTAGCAACGTCACCAGAATCCTGCATTTTCAAAACTGTCGCAGAACGTTTCCATGAAAAGCACATTTTGTACATCGGTTTATAATAACCACTAACCAATTCCCGTCCTAAGTCTTCTAAGATTTTTTTTAGGGCAATTTTGTCTTCAATTGTCCTTTTGTCATCTCTATAGTAAAGAGTAATGGACATTATGTAACAAAGAATTGCCTTCCGTTGAGTTAAAGCGGTTGCAGACTTCTTGTCATTTGTAGTGAGTTTGTCAGAAGTCCATATTAGATCATCTTCCACAATGTAAGCATAGCACTTTCCCAGCAAGTACCAGGTTTCAAACCTCTTTGTATTGTAAATTATATCATTTTTTAAAAGGTTTATAATCGAATCCAGTTCCGAAGGACGTGCCTGCATCGACTTCTTGCGAATCCGGTACAAATTCAATGCTTGAATTGCAGACACATAAAACAATCCAGCACTTACAGCCTCCTGAAATTCGTCTCCTGGAGTAGTTAATTCGAGGTTGTAAACTCCGGTAAACGCATTTCTAAATAAATTTGTTGTTATTGGTTTATCCAGATACTCTTTGATCATATACTTATTTCTAGAGACAATATGGTTATCTGAATTTGATAAGCCACCCATAGTCTCGATGATATTATCCAAAACTTGTTTCATTGCTGTTTTATTTCCACTGGCAAGAAGTGGGTTTTTATCTTGGTATTGTAATTTGATCAAGTAAAGACCCAACGGCAAAGAATTTGCTTTGTCCATTTCAACAGCCTTTGTATCATGTTGCTCCGGTGCAAAGTTATCGCCTACTATCGAGTAGTGATAACGACACCACATTATCTGTTTTAATTGTTGAAATGACTCATTACTAACAATTTTGCAAAGAATCACCTCTGCTAGTCTCAAGAAATTTCCATTCGAATTATCACAGAATTTGTAAGTTCCACAAATATTATGAATAACCCATATTAGACTAACCAAAGGCGATTTCTCCTTGTTTCCTTCAATATCTTCCACCAAATACATTTGTCTGAAAAAGTGAGTGATCAAAGTCAGAATATCAATTATTATATCTTTCAATCTGCAAGAAGACTTCACTGCCTTTTTGAAGAACGGCTTCAGAGCTGGATCAAGCTTTGAAAAGGACTCGTGTAAGATAACAACGTGCAATAAAAAATAAAACCGAAGAATAGTTTCAAACTCATTCTTTGATATTTTGTATCCGTTCATGTCCCAGTTTTCAGCAACTAAAATTTCGATCAAATTGCTTGTGAAAGTTCCAAGGGCAATAATAATTGTTAAAAGTAATTGTTGTCTCACTGTATCCACTTGCGTTCTGTATTCTGAAGAAAATATTCTATTTTTTAGCAGCTCAAGAATATGAAAATAGGTTGAGAATAGTTTGGTCATATCTTTTTTATTTGCATAAAATAGAAATACAACCTCCCATAATTTGACTTTTAAAAGGAAGGGTGATGATGATATGAATGTGAGCATTTCGTGATCTTCGTTTTCAAGAGTCTGATCCGGATATAAGCTTGATAGCAATACATTTTCTAATGATGAGATATGTTTTTCAGAATCTTCCGCCTTTGTATTTTCGTTCCCTATTTCTACAACAGTTATTTTCCTCACAATGTTAATTTTCCTTAATTGAGATCTGATTGAGCTTATATTTAGCCTTGGAATATGCCTATAATTTGGATACTGAACATCAAGAGTAACATCGTGATTTAAAATTTCTTCCTCAATATTCTTAAGAACCCCGACCAAACGGTCATCGGTAATATCACAAATATTTTGAAGGTGACAATAATGTGCCCATTGAAAAGAAATATTCCATACTTGATTTTCCAGGTTAATTGCTTTTAGAATTTCATACCACCTGTAAATTTTCTTCTCTAGTTTACTTTTCTGCGTTTTTAAATCTGTTCCTTTCTGTCCATGTGCCTTCTTGGCATTTAGTTCCTCACATATATTTCCAATATAGTTAACTAGTATTTCGTATGCAGAAAGTGCAAGATACGCACAATCTTCAACATTTTGAAAGACAAAGTCATAAAAATTTGGTTCCATGCCAAAAAATAGCCATTCGACAGATTTATAAAGAGAAGATGTCCACGAAAAATCCACTATAGCTCTTTTCTGTTCAAAATTTAAACCTAATAATTCATTTATAAGTGCAAACCTTACCTCTTGAAAGTGTGACTTGTTGCAATTAGTTTTTTCAATGAAGTCATTTATCTGTGTGGGTGAAAGATCATTAAGGAATGTTGTAGAGCTGTGCTTATCCCCAAAGACATTAGATTTTAAAAGTGTATTTAACTGAAAAACCTCTTCATTATCATAACTTGATTGTAAAGATGTGCTTCCACTGCCATTTGCATTGGGCTTCAGCTCATTTTGAACAAAAACGTCTGTATGCCATGAGTTCCATTCCTTGAGACAATTGAAAAAATCATGAAAAACTGCCAAATTGTCATCTCTCTGGTACTGCAACTCCGCCAAAAACTCTTCGTAGTCAAGAGGCAAGTTCACGTTAATTAGTTTGAATATGTTATTGAATTCATCAAAAAAGACTTTATGTATCATCATAACTTCATCTTCATTTGCTTCTGGTTCCTTTTGTTTTTCCTTAAACCTTTTGCTACTTCTTTGAATTGGTTTTGTATCTTCCACTGCTTCTCGTTTGAGATTTCCAGTAGTAGATGCTTTAGAACTTTCTTCTAGTTCAGTTTGTTGATTTAAATCAACTTTTTCTATCATATCTGAATCTTCATCTTTGGGTATAACTGATTTAGTATCCTCAGTTTGTTCTACTTTGTCATCTTGTTCTTCGTTTGAAGTTTCTTCTTTGGATTGTTGTATCCCCTTGGAATCCTTGTCTTGATCATTACAACTAGTTTGCGTGATGAACTTAATTGCTTCAATTGGTTCATCGGTTTCTCCGTAAGGATCTGAAGACTTGTTTAGTAAAACTGATAATTTAACGCTAGGTAAAATGTCTTTCAAAGAAGTGGCAATTGATTCCCAAGTAAGTTCCTCTAGAGTTAATTCGTATACTTCCAATTCTTTCATTATTTTCTCATCTTGGGTTTTCATTACGTTAATTTCCTCAAGTAATGGATGCAATTGGGGCAGCACATCAAAATTCTCATACTTCATAATTATTTGTGATATTTTGCCGTAATCTTCCCTTAGCATCTTGACTTTGATGTCCTTCAACAAATCATTATATTGTGCCAAAATCTGCTTCAAAGCTGGTAGCAGACCATACCTTCTTCCCAACATGTAAAGAAGATTTTCTTGTTTAGTCAACTCATACTCCATAACTAGCCTTTCCAACCTTTTGGATTTGAAACCTTTAAAAATCTGTATCAGTAAAGCGGTCACCGAGCTGTCTGCGTCACTGTGCTGGATCGATTCTAACAAATTCTCCAAGACTTTTAATATATAATTTACAACATCCTGTGCGCTCATATCTTTATAATTTTCCGTTAAATAGCAATAATAATACATTCCTCTATTCCTATAGGCCAAGTACCGTAAGCTATTCAGAATTGGTGATGAGTACCTGTAAACACCCCACTTATCTGGCTTGATAACATCTAGTTTGAATAGTTCTTCAAATTTTTCTTCTGCATCTTCAAACCTTTTAGCCTTCAGATCAAATAAGGCACTCTGAAATATTTTGAAGCTTTCCTCAATTTGAATTTCTCTTGAGTGCTCTTCCGCCTCGAGCTGCTCATCATGCACAGTAATGTTTAGGGCATTAAAAGTTGACATTGATCAGATCGTGTATCAAAACTTAGTCTGCTTCATGTATCTTAACCCGAGATGAATTCGATCAAATGAACTACCCTTCAATATTTGTCTTTTATGTCTGTATCTCAATTCTTAAACGTGTATGTCAAGTTAATTTCAATTGAAGATGTCTTTTACGTTTAATACTAAATATATGAATACGAGCTCATCGTGAAATTCTCTTATAACATTCCAGGGAATACAAGATCTATAAACCTACACATAGAGGCTTGCAATAAAATATAATAGCATGAAATATTTGGCTGAATACTTACCTCGAATTAAATGTGTTTCGGTTATCATACAAAGCCAAGATGATATAAAAGTGGAAAAGGTCTCTGGGAATGAGATAACTTTAAAAATTGAGAAGAGTAATGTAACGGAGATCCAAAAATTATACCTACCATATGCCGTATTAAGTACGGCAGGAGGTAACTTGAAACTTCAGCGCGACGGTGTTTTTTATCTCAGGTTCAAAACGGAGGAAGCACACAAGTCATCGAATCAAGAGAGATCAAGCAACTTCGTGTTATCGTTACCCAATGGAAAATGGTCGAAGAAAGAGTTGAAATCAGCAAAAATATGTGAAGTGAGGTGTAAGGAATGCGGTCATTTGATATTTCAGAATCTTGGAGATCATAGACTTTTAGATATGCCGTCTGAGTATTGGATGGAACTTATGGACCATTGGCATTGCCATAAACCAAACATTGCAAAAGGCGAAAATCCTGGCTATCTGATACATAAAAACAGTTTGCGGCCCAACGAGAATGAGGTGTTATTGGGTGATACCTTCTTTTTGGTAAATAAGGATGTTGTTAAGCTGCAGGTTCAGGACGATAACCTTATGTGTCCAAAATGCCATACGCAGTTGGGTGCCTTAACTAAGGATAAGCTATTCAAAATTTACAAATGGAGGCTTAAAATATGTTTAGATGGTAGAATTGATTACTATCCTCCAGAACAAGATACAATACAATTTCTGCTTAATTGCCTGAAAGGCCATTCTAGCAGATACATAGTACTGACATCAGGTGATATAAGGCTACTAGTATGGCTCTTTGCAGTTGATATAGCAATTACGTTTTCAGATGGAAATGTAATGAAAAAATGTATCAAATTACTTTATAGAACAGGCTCTTTTGATTCTGTTTTGCAAGGGCAAAATGTTGAAGAGGAAACAATCCAACGAGAGCCCTTGGAAATATTTTTGCAAAAGTTAAAATTTGTGAATAAACTACTACCTGACAGTCAAAAAACTGCAGATGGCTGGAACGTTAGCTACATTTCAATGCAGTAGAGCATGTAGGACTGTTTAATTAGACTCCCGATAAATATTTATTGCAAATGTCCTTAATAGAAGGCGCTACCTGTTTTCGACTAGCAGCAACGTTCAGTTGTTGAAACTCTTTGTAAAATTTGGTGTCGTCATTAGCATTAGCGGACTGGTTGATAAATTGTACTTTCAAGTCGAACTCATTTGTCAGATCGGTCACTAACAACCTTGCTAGATCTATTTGGTTCAAATCCGTGCAAATAGCCAATTGTCTCTGGAACTTTCCGTCATTCCAGGATGTCATGATGAAAAACAAATCGATTTTCTGATCAGTTTTATATTTAAGACACTCTTCTATGAAACCTGGGCCATTGCCGTAATGTTTTTCTAGCCATTGTAAAGGCTTGACGATGGACGAGATTCCAAACTTTATCTTCCGATCGTCGGATTCAAACTCTTTGTAGTCTTTACGAAATATCTCTGTCAAAGAAAGACCTTGTATATTATCCTTTGCACTCCGAATATCATCGTGATAAGTTTGCAGATCGAAATTTATGAAGTTTTGGCTTTCTAATATTTTAAGTAGTTCCCGGTCTGAATCTTCCACCCTATGTTTGAAGTTACTGGTGTCAATTAACACTGCACCCAGAATTAACGGAAATGTATCTTTAATCTTTTCCAAATCTTGAATGACTTTGAGCCAGTAAAGGAAAACCAACGATGAGCAACTTCCCGCTTTCTCTATAATCCTCGGACTGGCATCTTTATAGAGTCCCTGATCCTTGTGATGGTCTATTATTCCACAAACATCAGTAATGATGTCTTCCAAACTCACGTTGACCTCGTTGTGGTCGACAAGAACAGCGGAGACGCTTTTGTATTTGGTGCAGAGCGCCTTCAAGTCTTCCCTGAAAATTAGGTCGTCACTAGAAATTGACAGCTTCTCCATAGCAAATACAACATCTCTTCTCAGTTGTAGATCACTTCTTGGTATGTTGATAATGGGAATGTATGGCTTGCCTCCAGGATTTGAAGTATAACTATAAAAAGAGTAGGCAATGGCGCATGCGATGGAATCGAAGTCTGCAGATTCGTTCCCGCAAACAATCTTGAGTGTGCTACTTTCAGTTATTCCATTATTCAGGTAATACTTTCTTGCATGTTTCAAAAATTTGGATACCAACAACATTATCTTTATTGGTTTCCACTCGTTTTGTATTGGTGTACGTGTGATATCTGTTTTGTTCAGTCTTCGTTAAGATAAGTCGTCCTTGATCGCGCCTAATATAAAAGGCCGCCCATTAAGCACTGAACACGCAGCAAAGATAAAGATACATTCAATACCCGTAATGCTAAGAACATTATAATAAATATGGTACAGGTGGTTATAGACGGTTCGGGAAAACAAAAGTTAATTAGAACGGAAGATGATGATAGAGTGGGTTTCACTTTCTTAGATATCATTGATCGAGTAGACCTATTCCCAATAGATTTCCCTAACGATAAGCAGTTTCAGCGAAACGTCTACTATTTAACAACGCACACGAATGTCAAAGTCGGATTTGTCTTGGGTTTTGTCGTTAAAGAGATGAAGGCAATCGCTCCCAAGCTGTTTGATGATTTATTCATCATCAACGAAAACGAGCGGTGCCTACAATTCAAAGATAAGGGTGTAGATGATAGAAATCAAAACTTGCAAGCGCTGGCAAGAACTCTTTGTGATAATTCGACTGTACTGAAAGGTATTAAGGGTTGGAGGGATGAAAACTACGCAATATGGGTGGACAAAAAGCCATACGCTCTTGTTGAGCGTGCAATGTCAGGTCTGTTAGGTATCATAACCTATGGTGTTCATTTAAACGGCTATATTATTGATACCAAGACCAATGAAATCAAATTTTGGATTCCAAGAAGAGCTGCATCGAAACCCACATGGCCGTTGATGTTGGATAACATCATTGCAGGTGGATTGGGCTATCCGGTAGGAATTTATGAGACAGCCATAAAGGAAGGTATGGAAGAGGCCAATCTCGGAAAAGATATTCTGGAGCCTAATCTAACCTCTGTCGGTGTGGTTTCCTATATATTTTACCAGGATATTTCCATTGAAGAGAAATATACCACCGAAGATGGGTTTCCTGTTCCAGAGGTTGAATATATCTATGATCTAAAATTACCCAATGACATCGTACCGAAGCCAAATGATGGAGAAGTTGACAGTTTTAATCTTTTGACACTACAAGAAACTGTTGAGGCACTCCAGAAAGGTGTATTTAAACCTAATTGTGCGGTAATCATGACTGACTTTCTCATTAGACATGGGTACATCACACCAGAGAATGAACCAAACTATTTACAACTAATATCAAGAACACATAGGATACTACCATTCCCTTCTTTAAACTAGTGTTACCTGAACATAAATACACATTGTATAAAGGTAGAGATGGGAAAGTTATATCGGTGCTGAGATAAATGGATCAATCTGGGCTTCGTGAAAGCTTCCATTGTGATTAGGTTGTGGATTGAAAGGAAAACCTTATCAATTTAGAGGGAACTAAAATATTTATGTATATTTGTTATAGTACAGACGATTACCAAACAGTATACCGGTATATTCATCTGGATGTAAACACGGCTCATTTAGCAAAATGAAGCTCCATGTTTAGCCATTTTCTGTGTTGAACCTGTTCTGGAGTCAAAGCAATGTTACCGTAAACAAATGGCGCAAAATATATAAAGAAGCCAATGATTGCCATAGTCATGATGCCCAAGAATATGGACAAGATACGGGTATGTACCTCAGGTTCTTCCTCATATGGGGTACCTGAAACTTCTTCATCTAGGTCTTGGTTGATTGACCTGCTATTACTAAATATTAGTTCCCATAATGGAGCAGTTAACAGCGAGGCAATCAAATGTGCTGGCAAATAATGATGCAGGAATTTCTGACGGCCCATCAAATAGAATGGGAAATAATGACAGCACCATCCGATGAAAAAAAACATTAATGGACCATAAATTTTCTCTCTGGTAATCTTGTTTAGTACAAAGCACGCACGTTGTCTTGTAATTTGATCAGCAATAACAATTCCAACAAAAATGGCAATTGAAATAACTTGCAACCAGAATCCAATGATGTTACCTATGAAAAAGATTTGCTTTCTCTCGTCGTCTTTAGTCCAGAAGGATACACCGCTCAAGGAACCAGGCCAAGAATATGGTTGAGAGGCAAAAGGATGGTCCGCAGACAATTTGTTGTTATGTTCAAACATCAACTTCTGTAGTTCAGTCCATTTTGCAAAAAATGATAACTGCTTGATTTCTTTTGGAACATACGCTTTTCTTTCTTCATCAATGTTCACGATTTCGTCAATTGCCCATATGTTTTCTGAATCGGTAATCTTTTTGTTACCATTCACTTCCTGTTGGCCAAATCCCCATTCAGGCAAGAGTTGATCATTATGTGTCCAAAGGGCAACTTTAGTGTCAACGTGGAAAATACGGAAGGAACTCAATTTACTCTTAACTGCACGGTTGTCATCCTTTTTCAAAGATTGAAACGTGAATAAGGTTTCCTGAAAGGAATCACTCAATGCAAGCTCTCTTGACACAGTAGTAACCTCTTCATTCGTTGGATAAAGTGGTGATGCAACATCGTGTGTTAGTAAAAAGGTATCTGTGATTATGTGTCTTAGCTGGAATGCTTCATTCATGAAAACTGGTTGCTGATTTGGCGAAGACAAATTCTTCACAGGAATAATCTCCCATTGGTTATTCACGTCAATGTGAGTGTATGCTGTGACCTGTTGACCACTTGAAGAAATACGGCCATCATCATAACGTGTTGGATACTTGGCCAAATGCGAATGTAGGTAACCTTCAGTATCCCGATGCTTCAAGGTAATGATGTCGTAGTAATAAACGTCCCTTGCCTCTTTGGCAAGTGGAGAATCTCCCAATGTTTCCTGGAATGTTCCTGACATGAAGGAATCGCCAGGGCCAGACTTGTTCAAAATGGCAAAATGAATGTAAAACCAAAACAAGTAAATCAAAAATGGGACAATGACAAGGCCATTCAATCTTCTCATAAAGTGTCTGAAAAGTGTTATCAATGGGGTCCCGGAACGGTAGTCCAGAAGCTGCCAGAGGTTGGCAATGACTGGTATGCCGATTGCTGCATAGGTCATAACACCCACGTACTTTGTAGAAATCACGAACGACAAAGAGATACCAGTAGCATATAGCCAGATGTACCATGACAAAGTGAAAGCTTTTTTCAACTGTTCCTTGTAAAATCTAACGTAGCAGTACATTGTTGCTGCCACAGAGAGTATTAATGTTGCATCTAGTAGGATCAATCTGGTTTCGGTGACGTGGGCATTGTCCACTGCGACCAGTAGCGCACCGAAAGCACAAGTGATGGCTTTGAAGTTCAACTCCTTCAATGTGTTGAACATAATTGGAACAGTTACGGTACCTAGCAGAGCATTGAAAGAACGGTAGGCAAGGTATGGAGCAGGGTTCTTGACATATGACTCTCCAATTTCGTCGAACTTGTACTTACCATCATAGCCGCATAGCCATCCCACAAATGCAATTAACATTTTTGCAAATGGAGGATGGACATCAAAGAAAAATGTTCTTTCCAGGTAGTATGATGCGAATTTACCAAAATGGACTTCATCGAACACAACTTCTTTTGGGTACCATATTAAATAAAATCTCACAACAAATGCAAGAAGTGTGACGCCAATGTTAAACATATTATACGTGGAAGCAGAATCTGGGTTCTTTCTTAGCAACCAATGCTGAGATTGAGGCTCGAAAGAATCCTTACCCTTAGTATATTTCAATGAAGCATCGTCAACATCTAATTGAGTGCTGCTCCCATCGTGGGATTTCACACGCTTCTTTACACCAGCCATTTTCAGCAATGAAGTTTTGGGCCAATAAATGGAACGGTTTGTTGTATCAAATATTTTGCGCTGTTAGCTTTTCGAAGCTTCGCCTTTTTATAACCTTGCATTGGCCTGACGTGTTTTTTTCTGCAGGTCGTATCAAAACCAATTTCTCCCGTAAATTAAAAAGTCATGTGACTACTGCAGTGATAGACAGAAAATATCAAGCTTGAGATGAGACTTATCCATGAAAAGTTTGAAGGAGCACAAACCATTAACCAAAAACAGAGGCCTGTTTGTATGATATAGAAATCCTGACATGCATTTTTTGAGTTCTGTTGTTAGGAGGAATTCCAGGCTGGTCGCCAGAGGCATCTCAAGACCTCTTAGGACTTTAGTGTCAACGATCCCAGGCACACAAACTACACAGATAAGACCAACGCCGCCGCAGGCTACGCAAACTGCGCAACCTGCTCGCAATTCTGCTTTTGGCACATCTTCCAACAAAGAATATTCTAATAAGCTCGATAACGCTTTGAATGGCACTCGAATAGATACTGTGAGAGTCGGTAGCAACCCCAATGCTTCCATAGACTGGTACACTTCTTGGCATGGGTTAGGAAATAAACCTTTTGGTGAAGACATACAAGTGGCTCTTGCCAAAGCTCTTGTACCCGAAGATATCGAGATAAAGCCGGACGGTCTCGTATATTTGCCTGAGATTAAATATAGAAGGATCCTCAACAAAGCGTTTGGCGCTGGTGGGTGGGGTCTGGTGCCACGTTCAGACACAATTGTCACGTCAAAACTGGTCACTCGAGAATATGGACTGATATGCCATGGGCAATTGGTAAGTGTTGCCAGAGGTGAACAGGACTATTTCAATGACTCCGGGATCCCTACAGCTACAGAAGGCTGTAAGAGTAATGCATTAATGAGGTGCTGTAAGGATCTTGGCATTGGCTCCGAGTTGTGGGACCCTGTCTTTATCAAACAATTCAAGTCCAAGTTTTGCGTGGAAAAGTTTGTTGAACACGTTACCACCAAAAAGAAGAAGAAGATTTGGTTGAGAAAGGACAGACAAGTCGAATACCCTTATAAATAGTGCTCTAGGCAGGTGTTTAATCAATATTCTTCACGTCTAAGGTTTTGTCTATTTGACTGATTGGCTTTGCATTTGTGCTGTGAAAAGAGTACCTTTATCATCTCTATGTAGCATAGGTCCCTGTATATATTGTTGGCGCTCTTTGTTTTTAGTGTAATATTTGTATTTTTTGTACCTAATTATGTAGATAAGTAGTTATTATCATTTTGGCGCTCAATCACTACATTGCAAAGATATATACTTCGGTAAGAAAACAGCATACAAAGACCTATATATTGTCAAACAAATGAAATTTGTATTTATATGGCTAATAACAGCAGCTTCTGTGAATAGTGCCATTATTCAGTCCCCTTTCAGCAGGGCTGGTAGCAAGGGTGACACTACCCTTAGACATCTGCACTTCGGGCAGATAAATTTCTTACACACAACAGACACACATGGCTGGTTGGGCTCCCATTTGTTGCAGGATAATTACAACGCCGATTGGGGCGATTTCATCACATTTGTCAGTGAGTTCAAGAGAGCAAAACTTGGTGATGATCAAGATCTAATAGTCATAGATACGGGAGATAAGCATGATGGGAATGGGTTGAGTGATGCCACTGTGCCAAATGGAGAACAGACGACAGAGATATTCAACAAGATTGATTATGACTTATTGACGATAGGCAACCATGAACTCTACACCGAGAACAATACTCTGCAAGAATATGAGACCGCGACCAGCGAAAAGTTTAGGGACAAGTATATTTCTACAAACGTTGAGTTCATTGATGATGATGGAGTTGCCCAGCCATTTGGAAATAGATTTATTTATTTCGAAACTCCGAAGAGCAAGCTAAGAATTTTGACTCTATCGTTTCTGTTCAACTTTGATCGGTACAACAAGAGAGCTAAAGTCACCCCGGCGGTTAATGTTCTGCAAAGCGATTGGTTTCAACATTTAACACAAAATTACACCGAAGATAAGATTGACATGTTACTGGTTGTCGGGCACATTCCAGTAAGTGATATACAGTATAAAGAGATCAATCAGCTACATAAACTCCTCAGAAAATATTATCCCACGGTCGTAATACAATATTTTGGTGGGCATAGTCATGTGAGAGACTTTGTAACTTTCGATGAGAAAGCAACTGGTTTGCAGAGTGGAAGGTTTGCAGAAACGTTCGGATTCCTGTCAATAACCAACGTCACTTCAGAGAACCCCCATTTTTTCAGAAGATACGTGGACTTTAACAAGAAATCATTCGCTTTTCACTTGGGATTGAGACATCCAAATGATTTTCTTGCTTTGAAACAGACGGGTGAAGGACAGCAAGTATCGGAAGAGCTCCATAAACTCAGGGAGAGTCTAAACCTTGACGAAACATATGGCTACGTCCCGCAGGACTACTTCATGTCGTCGCGTCCCTTAGAATCTGATGAAAATATCTACAATCTATTAACTGAAAAGGTCTTGCCGACGTTGCAATCAAACATCACAAACGACACTATAGGAAGATTCATTACAATTAATACGGGTTCGGTAAGATATGACCTTTACAAAGGGGCCTTTACGAAGGACAGTGAATATATTGTGCTTCCATTCCCAAACGATTGGAACTACGTAGAAGTCCCGTTAGGTTTGGCCGAAAAAGTGGGACCATACCTAAATGAGGGACCTACGATAATGTCCCTAAATTTGCCTAACGCTAATTCAAGACTGACTTCTAAGGACATGGATTCAATTGATATTCAAGACCGCCCTGATAGCTGCCCGTTTATTCGTATGCCTGCGCTCTCTGTCGGCTACACGACAAGAGATGATTTTGGTTGTAAGGGTGACGATACACCCCACAACTCAGAAAAGGATTACCCAGTTCTAAATGTGGTCCAACATGTACACCTTACAGATCATGATCCAGCATCTATGGTTCACTTCATCTTCTACAGTTTTATGAAAAAGGACGTTTTGAGCGCCTTGAATGAAATTTCAAGGTCAATGTCCCTCGACAAGCAACAATATACAGACGCAGATTGCTTGGTATATGGTGGAACGTCTACCAAGCAATTGTTGCGTGAATACATACAGAATATATCTGAGTAGGTGACAATTTATAACTGTATACGAAAGAACTTGGAATAGAGCAAATACCACCAGTGCACTAAAAACTCTATTTTCCGAAGCCATCATGGGATGGGCGTCTGAACACCTAAAATCAACTATTGGAAGTCTGCGTTAGCACTTTAGGAGTTGTACACATATGAAAAGTTTTAGTTTATTATTCTGCTGTAAGTAATTATATGAAACAAAGTAATTCTAAATAACCCAAAAAACAGAACATTAGATTAGAGTTATACATTGTTAAAAGCCGCAGTAGAACAGCTTTAGATAGTAGCTTGAGCTCTTCTTCTGTCACGTTCTTCAGCGATGGACAATTTAACACCCTTACCCTTTGGTAGAGAGATGTATGGCTTACCTGGTTCACCAATGACGAAAACGTTACCCAATCTAGTAACGAAAGTGTTGTCCAAAGAATCCTTGATGTGGACCAAATCGAAACCACCATCGTGTCTTTCCTTGTGAACAATAGTACCAATACGACCCAAGTTATGACCACCGGTAACGTAAACTAGCTTACCAGTGTCAAACTTGATGAAGTCAGTGATCTTACCAGAAGCCAAGTCGATCTTGACAGAGTCGTTGACCTTGATGTCTGGGTCTGGGTATCTGATAGTTCTACCGTCGTGTGTAACAACGTATGGGATACCCTTCTTACCTAGTTGGACCTTCTTGACCTTACCTAGTTTGTAAGAAGCCTCCTCGTCAGTGATACGGTGGACAGTAAATCTACCCTTAACGTCGTATACCAATCTGAAGTTTTCGTTAGTGGCTTCCAAAGTGATGACATCCATGAAACCAGCTGGGTAAGTGGTGTCAGTTCTGACCTTACCGTCGACCTTAACGTGACGCTCCATCAAGATGGCCTTGACCTCACGACCGTTCAAAGCGTACTTTAATCTGTTTCTCAAGAAAACGATCAATGGCAAGGATTCACGCAACTTGTGTGGACCTGGAGATGGTCTTGGGGCGTAACAGCCGGACAACTTGTCCAACAACCAGTGGTGTGGAGCTGCTAATCTCTTTAGATGCTTCTTTCTGTTGTAAAAATATTGGTTAGTAATTTGTCACTATAGCGCTTGTATTGCGACCAAGCAAAGCTTCTGTTTCTGTTGGAGCAACTGCTGGAGCAACTGCTCAGACAGGCATGCCTTCCAATCTCACGTATCCATGTATTTCTCGAGTCGGAGCTGCACCGGCGCAAAAACCATTGATAAGTCGTTCTAAACTCTGTTTGCTTGTGTCTCTTTCTGTCATAGCATATCTAACATACGGTCCTCTAGCCATCTTTCCTCAGTGGTTGATTTCTGTGGTTTTCTTAGCCAATTCAACTTGATTCTGCAAGTTCTGTTAAACTGTATTTTAACACTCTTGGATATTAGCCACAGTGCTGTGATGGGTTTGGTCTAGTCTGCATACCAAGGCAGCAGTGAAAGGATGTGCTCTGATGCGGGAAGCAGTCTGCGTGGATGGCTCAAAGGAACCTGGGCAGAACCTACGGGAGCCAGGCTGGTCGCAACTCATTGCCTGAGCCCGCAAGCGCATCCCGTCCCGCTACTGATGGCCAGGATACGGAAGTCAAAACGGGAACGCCTCCTACTAAGATTCTATGTCGAGAATGATTGTTGGTTGTTCAGAAACATTTCACTGAAATGAAAAAGTTTTTATCTTCATGTTTGTATGTATGGGTGTACACAGTCATTGGAAACAAGATTATGGTTGCCACCGATAAAGAAAAAGCGTTTTGAAATATACGGACAAGGTTACTAAATCTGGTCTTTCGTGCGAGGCGATTTGGGCGACTTAAGAGCGGTTCAGACTCAAGCTCTTACTCTGTTGGCATTGCTTGAAAGCGCTATCGGCATCTAAGAACGAGCATCCTCAGAAGTCATAACGTTAGACGATGGACTTGTCTTTGAGGCTGGTCCATAGTTGAAATTTCCCAAAGTAGGCTATCTGATTTTAATAGAGGCCTGCTTTTACCACGTCGGTTTATTCAACGAGCATTTGACAAGAGAGATCGACTACATTGTAGAGAGTAGCCATGAGACAAAGAAAGCCGGCGGTCCCACCAGAATGAGCTCATAACCAAAATATATCTTGGCTGAAAAATTTCTGTCAATCGTTGACTAGGTTTTCTTTAGTAGAACTCGTCAGCTGTTGTTTACGAGAAATAGCTCTAACGTCACATTAATAAGCGTGAAATTGGGAGGTAATTGGTTGAAATCTTGTGAATCTCCCAAATGCATTCAATCAAATATAGATATTTAACTAAATCTTGCTTGGGGTTTTGCCGTTCGTAGGGCGTTGTCTGGTCTGTTCACTGTGCTTAAGGCCATCGTGTTCTTTTGTTCTGCGATAAATTTACGGCGTTACATAGAAAAGACTTAAGAAACTAGATCTGAATCGCGTAAGTATACAAAAAAAGGCATGGGGCTGATCGGAGATATAACTAGATACAATAGTCATTCTACCTCAGCAAATACTAGCTTTATTCAACGGGATTGAATAAGTTGAGATAATGGATAGCTGCTGGCTCCTACTGCTTACATTCTTTGGGGTAATATGTGCTGAGCTAGATGGGGAATTCTTATCCCGAAAATCAGGGCAGATCAAGAACCCTGTTGCGAACAAAGACTTCAATCGATTTTCATTCACCTCGAGGGAATTATTGGGTTATAGAGCTGAGGTGAAGGAGCTCTTTGAGTTCGCTTATGACAACTACTTGGAGCGTGCATATCCCTTCGACGAATTACGGCCGATCAGTTGCGTGCCCAAGACTAGAAACTTTGCAGATCCTGAGGATGTGATAACAAACGATGTGCTGGGAAATTTTTCAGTGACGCTTATAGATTCCTTGACAACGTTTGCTGTGCTGGGCGATAAGACTGGATTCCAGAAAGCCGTGGAGCTCGTTGAGAGAACTTTTCCAAACAAGTTTGAGATCGACTCCACCATTCAGGTTTTTGAGACGACTATTAGAGTGTTGGGTAGTCTCCTTTCGTCGCATCTGTATGCAACAGATACCAGGAAGAAGGTATATTTGGGTGATTCATACCATGGTGAGTTGTTGGACCTTGCGGTGGATATTGCAGATCGTTTACTACCGGCGTATTTAACAAATACTGGGCTGCCTGTCCCCAGAATTAACTTGAAAAGCAGATTCCGCAATATTCCTCCCAATTTATTGAACGAGAATAATGCAGCTGCTATTGGGTGTCCTATGTTCGAGTTTACCCTTTTGTCATATTTGACTGGTGACCGGAAGTACGCCGAAATCACCAGATTTGCATTTGATAACCTGTGGTCCTACAGGACAGCGATCAATCTGATACCCATGTCATTCGATCCATCTAGTGGGTCCTTTTTCATGTTTTATTCTGGAATTGGCGCCTCGATGGACTCGTTTTACGAATACGCGCTGAAAGGATCTATATTATTTGATGACGAAGAACTGCATAAGGTATGGGAATTATCTTATGAAGCCTTGGGAAATGCAGCCAAATCAGATTGGTTCTACGCTAATGTCGACCCACAAATTGGTCAGCCAACTACTCCTTGGATTGATTCTCTCAGTGCATTTTTCCCGGGTTTACAAGTGCTTGCAGGTGATGTTAATGACGCATCAAAGAAACATATCCTTTTTATGAAGCTATGGAATATATTTGGAGGTATACCCGAACGATGGCTGTTCCAATATCAAGGTTACGTGGGATCAGTAACTCCTCTGCAATGGTATCCATTAAGACCGGAATTTATTGAGTCAACGTATTATCTTTACCGTGCCACGAAAGACCCATTTTACTTAAACATTGGTGTAAGAATATTGCAAGATTTGAAGACACGGTTTAAGGGAGAATGCGGTTTTGGTGGCTTACAAGATGTCAACACAGGTGCACTGCAAGATCGGTCTGAGACGTTTGTATTGAGCGAAACGCTGAAATACCTGTATTTACTCTTTGACGAATCTAACGAGCTACATTCTACTAGTGATAATGTTGTTTTTAGTACTGAAGCACACCCTGTGTGGCTGACATCGAACCACCGTGAGCATTACAAATGCAACAATTACTTCAATGACACTTATTATAAGAATCACTTGGAAAAAAGCAAGAACAACAAAAAACACAATGGGAAGAACTTTTGGTCCAGTGGTCAACCTTTTTTCGATTTTGCCAAATCTTACTTTACCAAGGAAACGGACGTGCTAGCAGATGATTTGACTGATGCTTTAGAAGAAGACGCAGATAGAGAATTTTTGGATGAACATGTATCTAACATTGCAAATACAAACACAAAACTAGAAGTGTATCCTGAGATATATTTAAACAGTCTTCTTGTGAGAAAGATGTGCCCGGTTGCAACTTCTACAGCTAGTGGGGAGCCTCAGTGGTTATACTCTAATATTTTAAGCAATGAGCGGCTCTTATTTGAACCAGATTATAGGTACAATAACAGCTTGCGTCAGCCAGAATATCTAAAACAAATGGGTTATATGCCGATTGAATTGGAACCTGCATTTTATGCTATGTGGAGCGATCCAAAAAGGAGTATGTGCGACATACAATCGACGACTGAGTCTTTCGAAACTATATTAGATGTAATTGGCCTCTCTCAGCCTTACTGTATTTTGGACAATGGTGATGTATACATCAAAAATCTTTATGGAAGGAAAAAGTTCAGGATTGAAAAGATACTGCCCGGTGAGATTGATACTTACGGTAAGGTGGTTGACGCCGACAGGTTTCAAAATATATCAATGCGAGATCTTTACCACAGTAGCTGCAATCTGCGCTTAGGAGATCAAGATATGGCGCCATCCAGTCTATACCAGGTTACGATGATAGATGGTATTCGGCTGCGCCGATCGGCCAAAGTATTTGTCAGTAAAGCTGCTGTGAATGAAATGTGGGAAAAGAGCAAAGACAAACGGAGACGAGATCCTTATTCAGACGTTTCTATCCTTTTTCAGACTTTTGGATACAACACTGAAGAGAACGTTTTGTTGAAGTGTGTCCCAATGGTTAATGTTTATTTAGTATAGTCAGGCAGTAATCTTCTCAAGATGATCTGGCATGTAGAGATAGTAGGAATTTGTAATATATATTGGAAGAATCCGGCATGCTGGTTTCAAGAAAAATGGTCGTGCCTTACAATGTAATGCTCTACTCTACTCCTTTTGTCATTATCGGGGCCATGTAAATGAGCCTTAATTCTCAACTATTCTGATGTTAGAGAGGTAATTATTGTGTGTTACGATAAAGGAAAACTTGCAATGAAAATTACATCCTGTGTTTGGAATTCGCATGTTTTCGTTTGTTTATCCTTATTGGGTTTCTCGTAACTTGGCAGAGCTTGCCTTTCGAGCTCATCGCTTTTTATATGAATTCCTTTTCTTATATGTTTCTCCCGTTTGTAAGAAAAATTTATATATTAAAAATGAATCGTTCCAAGGAAAAGGACCATTATTATGGCTGGAAAACTGGGAGTAGAAACAAATTAAGTAGAATTAAGTTTCACTAAACCATTAGGCACAGACACTGAACTGATTATTGTCATATAAAAGGCTGGAAGCTTTTTTGAGTTGCCTGAGTTGAGTATTGGTCCTTTCTAAGAGTAGGTTCATCCATCCTAAAGTAACCTAAATTTGTGATCCCGGAGATTAAAGCAATTGAAGGTCTTTTAACATATTCGCATTCTGCTTTCCTTAGGTAAGGACTGTAGAGATAAGTTTTACTTGGTTAAACCAAACGGTGTTTCTTCTGGGCTCGGTCGAATTCCGTGCATAGTAATTTAAGGTCGAAGATAAGATATCGGCAGGATTTTTGATTTGAAGTTAGCATACAGAAGTTTGCCAAAAGAGATTTACGTTTAAAGACGGTGTGGTTAGAGAGAATAAGACCACTGTGTAAGTCAAGGTAATGAATTTTTTTGGATCTAAGCAGAACGCCGGAACCGATCAACAGCAGCACACCGCACAGGCAAGAACAGACAAAAACAACCAGGGGAACAGCGCACATACACCACGTCCAATAAATACAACAAGCAGTATGAATAGTTCCAAAACACCAGGAGGGGGTGGGTTTTTTCCCAGCTTTACATCACAAACGGCCACACCAACAACCGCTGTCAGTCAGAGCTCCTACGCCATGGGGACAACGGGCATCGTTTCAAAAAACGTCATAACGCAGATGAAGGCAATGAATGACAATACAGGGTCGTCTGCATCGCGTCAAACATCTGCAAACTCTGCGGTCCCATCCATAAACGAACCTGCTAATTTGCAGCCACCTACTTCGCTTTCCGGTGGAAATATCGGCGCACGTGATTCAGGTGAATGGCACCACGTGGAATCTTCAAATCCAGGTACTTCATCAAGAAGTGGATTGAACCCACCTTCCAAGGGAGATCATTATTTATCTGTGAACACCTCACAGCCTCTATCTGTTGATAATGGCGACATTAGCCCGTCGAAAGAGTCTTCTACAAGTACTATCCCTAGAGGCAAGTTGGAGGTCACCATCATAGAGGCTAGAAACTTGCAGACAAGATCAGAGCAATCTCGACCCTATGTGGTGTGTACATTTGAAAGTTCAGAGTTCATCTCACATGGGCCTGAGTCTTTTGAAGGCAAATCTCTACACGGTTCTAAGGGCAGTGGCAACAACAGCCATGGACATTGGAACACAGCCTTGCCGGTTATTAACGAATACCAAAAACACAAACCACTCTATACACATAGGTCATCGTCGCAATTGAATAAAACGGTGCCAAATAACTCTGGTGATATTCCAGGTGCTAACCAATCTGAAAATAATGCCAATCCCGTGTGGCACCATACAACAACTTTTGACGTACTGGGATCACATTCTGAGTTGGATATATCTGTGTATGACACTGCCAGGGATGATATGTTCTTGGGGCAAGTTAGGTTGAAACCTGATATTCATGGAACAACCCGCTCATCCCAGCACCAGTGGCATATTTTACAGAGCCGTGTTCTAGATGAAAATATCTCGGGGGAGATTCTGATCAAGTGGGAGTACAGCTCTACCAAGAAAAGACAATACGGCCCAAGTGATTTTGAAGTCTTGAGACTGCTAGGCAAGGGAACTTTTGGCCAAGTGTATCAGGTCATGAAAAAGGACACCAAAAGAATATATGCCATGAAGGTTCTGTCCAAAAAAGTCATCGTGAAAAAGAACGAAATTGCTCATACCATTGGAGAAAGAGACATTCTGGTACGTACGGCATCCAAGTCGTGCCCATTCATTGTCGGGCTCAAATTTTCGTTTCAGACGCCCACTGATTTGTATTTGGTCACCGATTTTATGAGCGGTGGTGAGCTGTTCTGGCATTTACAGAAGGAGGGAAGATTCAGTGAGGACCGTGCGAAATTCTACATCGCTGAGTTGGTACTCGCTTTGGAATATTTGCATGATAACGATATTGTTTACAGAGACTTAAAACCGGAGAATATATTACTGGACGCAAATGGTAATGTCGCCCTCTGTGATTTTGGGCTATCCAAAGCCGATTTGAAAGACCGTACTAATACCTTCTGCGGTACAACTGAGTACTTGGCACCCGAATTGCTGTTAGATGAAAGCGGCTACACAAAAATGGTTGATTTTTGGTCTCTGGGAGTTTTGATTTTTGAAATGTGTTGTGGCTGGTCGCCTTTCTTTGCCGAAGATAACCAGAAGATGTACCAGAAGATTGCCTTCGGGAAAGTCAAGTTTCCTCGTGATGTTCTCTCCCCTGAAGGTCGGTCGTTTGTGAAGGGACTGTTGAACAGAAATCCAAAGCACAGACTGGGAGCCATAGACGATGGACGCGAACTGCGTGCACACCCATTTTTTGCTGACATAGACTGGGACGCCTTGAGAGAGAAGAAAATCCCTCCACCCTTCAAGCCCCATTTATTGTCTGAAACAGACACCTCGAATTTTGATCCAGAATTCACGCAGACGTCGACGTCTTATATGAACAAAAACCAGATTGCTGCGACTCCACTGTCACCGGCTATGCAGGCAAAGTTTGCAGGGTTCACGTTTGTTGACGAATCAGCCATGGACGATATTTACAATGCAGCATACAATAACCGTAAGTTTTTGCAGAACTCATATTTCATGGAGCCCGGTTCGTTCATTCCAGGAAACCCAAATCTCCCACCCGAGGAGGACGTGATCGACGACAACGCCGAGGAGGACGACATGAATGCGTTCGACTCGAACAAGCAGTTGCACAACGCTGGCGTCGACTACGACGGAGACCAACACATGGATGACGAATTTGTCAGCGGCAGATTTGAGATTTAAGAGTAACTCGTTTTTTCCAGCGTAAGGTTTGTAATAGAAGAAGACGGCTGGTACACAACAATGGCTAGCCCTGCTAGTGGCGCTCGAGGAGCGACTGCGAACGATGGTGATTTCCTGTAATAAAATACAATACAGTACAATGGACAGTTTTGGAGATGTCGGTGTTTTAATATTATTAATACTTTATTTTTTATATATTTTATTTTCTTGCTCAAATATTTTATTTTAAGTTTCTATTATCTGTGTGGGTGGACTACCGCATTCTGGTACACGCCGCGGCCTTTGCCTTGGCCATTGCCTTCGCTCACGTCGCACTGGTCGCTACGGTCGAGGTCTCCAGACTTGCTTATTTTCCCTCTCTGTTGCCTGCGCTGCGACCTGGCGCACTACACACTCGACGGAGGACCCTCCTGCACTGATAATTATAGCATTTGTGCAGACCTGAGCCTACTGGGCTGCGGGAGGGTGTGGAGGGCTCAGAATGCCTGAGTCACGGCTGTTTCAGATCGCGTGCAATCAGACACTGGCAGGTTCCGACCTCCATTAGGCAAATCCCGGTATCCAGTAGCGGCCGGTTTTGGACCCCAGGCGTGAACACAATGCCATCCTCAGCTGAACAAAGGACACAACAGCATTTGGAGTGCACTGCCCAGAGTGATGCATAGCCCTGCCCAGCATTAGCTTTATGATGGCATGGTCGCGTGACCGGCCCAATCGTTCAATGGTCATGTTTTTATCACGTGAAGGCATTGTTTTGATCAATCTTCCACAGTTTCTTCTGTATTTATGTCAATGGGAGAATTGATGAGACGTAGCACCCACGTAAAGGCGAAGTTCCTGATATATAAATACTGGGCGAGACATACAGTGATAAACTAGAGCGGTAGGAGAACAGACAACCGGACATTGTGAAGGTTTGGAACACGAAATATCTGACTTCTTTTTCAAGAAGTATCTAAGGTTCGGCAGAGAGTTGTGGATGGATTCTACAGCGATTTCTGCTTAGTTTTTTATACGGTTTTGTTAGCACACAACAACCTCGATAAAGAAGCGCTTCTGTGCATCACAGAGCGACTGCTGAGCCCCGAGTGGACAAACAGCAGCAGACCAGAGTGACGTTGGAGCGTTGCGCTCACGCAGGCAGACCTTGAGTGCGCAGGCGTTTTTTGGGATCGCGAGGCTCGGCTGAGACTCTTCACATATAAACCCGGGCACTGGGAATACAGCTCATCGGATAACAGGTTTTAGCAGTGACCGAGACACGGGCACGATCAGAGGCATGAATTCGACCAACATAGGCGGCGGGCCAGGCCAGAACATGGCAGCACAGCAGGCAAGCATGGGCTTCCACGCACAGCAGTCCGGCTCAGCCATCAATAACGGGAACTCCGCAAAAAGCCCTTCCAACGATTTCGTCCGGAAACTTTTTGGGATTCTCGAGAGGGATGAGTACCCAGGTATCATCAGCTGGACGGACCAGGGCGACAGCTTCGTGGTTTTGGACACGGGCAAGTTCACGACGCAGATCTTACCGAATCACTTCAAACACTCGAATTTCGCCAGTTTCGTAAGGCAGCTCAACAAGTATGACTTCCACAAGGTCAAGAAGACCTCCGAGGAGCGACAGACGTCGCAGTACGGCGAGATGAGCTGGGAGTTCAAGCATCCGTTTTTCCGGATCCACGACGAAGAGGCGTTGGACCAAATAAAGCGCAAGACGACGATGCAGAAAAAGATTGTCCTGGATGAAAACACAGTTCTTCTCAAACCATCGCAGGGTGGGTCGGCAGACGATTCGACCGCAAACCTACTCTTGGCCAACACTGTCCCCCGGGAAAAATTCACACAGCTGAAACGAAGGGTCGACAAACTCCAGAAGGACCTGGACAGCATGAAAGAGGAGAACTTCAACGCTAAAGTGGAGTTCCAAAAGCTGAACTCCAAGTACAACACCGTGGTGGAAAGCTTGCTGACGTTCAAAACAATCAGCGACAACTTAGTTGGGAATTTTAATATAGTTTGTTCGATTCTGTCGAATAAAGGTGTCGAGCTGCCTGTCAACGTCTTCAGCCAAGTGAACCTAAACGATCCTGCGGTCAAACAAGGTAATGAGGGTCTTCCGGCGAACTTCCCACAAGTAAGACCGACAGATATTATCAGTAACAACATCAACGAAAATCCAATCGTATCAATGATAAATACAAACATGCCAGGAGCGGAGATGCCCATACAGCACCGGACATCGATATCCCCGATATCGTCTAATGATGGTGCTGACACACAAACAAGACCTAACCGATTTTTGAGACAAGGTTTTCATGTCTTATTAGTGGAGGATGATAGAGTGTGCATAGATCTATGTTCAAAATTCTTACGCAAATGTGGCTGTTCAGTAGAAGTTGTTACAGATGGTCTAGCGGCAATCTCTACACTGGAAAAGTTCAGATTTGATCTGGTCCTTATGGATATCGTGATGCCTAACCTCGATGGTGCTACCGCTACGTCGGTCGTCAGAAACTTTGATAATCACACGCCGATTATTGCCATGACAGGCAACATTGAAGATCAAGATCTGATAAATTATCTACAGCATGGCATGAACGATATCTTGGCGAAACCTTTCACCAAGGACGACCTGCATTCCATGTTGATAAGATATTTGAAAGACAGAATACCGTATTCTGAACAGGGTATAGAACCGCGATCTATAGATGAACAGGAGCAACTTAATGACAAATCTCTATCAGTGGAATCTAAGTCGCAGTCCATTGGGGGCGAGATGGTTAACTTGGAACAAGATAGTGACGATAACGATGTGAGTTCCTTAATTCGAGAGGAGCCACTTTTGAAAAAGCAGAGAGTTTAGATTAGAACCCCACGGGATTTCAGGATCTCTCTCAAATTTAGATTTTTTGTCTTTCACTGTAATTTTTACGCCATTTCGAGAAAGAAAGCATGTCTCTTCCATAATTATTAAATGGTTTAGTGCAATATTGAGATAATTTGGGTTTTTCGCAACGGGTTCCTCTACATCATTTGGTTTTACATAGCAAACGGAAAAAAGAGTCTTTTCATTTTAGCTAAGATGGGGGCATGATTGATGTCGTTCAAGCATAAAACAACACGAATGTTGTGAATTAAATATATCTATGATTATTTTTAAATACTATAATGTTTGTATTATGTCACTGTGGTTTAGAAAAAATTGTTAACATATCAGATAAATTTAGTATTCTGGCTACGTTCTACGAACAAACGTTTCATTCTTCAACAGCACAAGAAACATTATTGCTAAACCTCACAGAGGTTCTTCTGCGGGTGCTTTTCCCTGTTTCATCAGGAATATCCAAATCAAACTCCGTTCCATTCTTCAAGAGCTCCGTCAAGTCTGGTCTAGCATTTCTCATTGAGGATTTTCTCCTACTCTTATCCGTCGGTATCGATAAAATAGAACTTTTGACGCTACTCTTTGGTGTTGTCATTGAAGATTTCTTGAATCTTTCCAGTTCCTTGCAACATCTGCTACAGTTGCATAAAAACCCCCAATTCACACACAATTCACGTCTTCTTAAATTGACTCCATGCAACGGATTGACATAAGTAGTTAAAAGTTCTTCGCCCTTTTTGATATCCTTTCTGGTGTAAACACATAATCCTTTTTTGGGATCTATTTCACAGCGAACATTGGGCTCGCAAGCATGATTCAAGAATGAGTACAAGAAGTATATTTGACCCATGGTGTTGTTGATGTTGAATTTACCAATAAAGATTAAGTACTCCTCAAACGATACATCTTCTGCATTTGGAAAAGCTGCTGCAAATAGGTCATAACTTTCTTTCCATATCGGCTCCAAATCCTCCCTGGCAGGTGCACCTGTCGAAGCATCAAATGTTCCGCCAATATTAGTCGAATCACTGACATTTTTGCGAACTCTTTGAGATACCTGACAGAGACTGTTGAATTTTGCGGAAATGTCGCTTGACTTGGATGCTTTTTGGATGATCATTGCAGCGTATATGATGCCAACAGCATAGGCGGTTGAAAACACGTTGTCCTTACAATGTTTCTCAAATTTTGTCCAACCTGAGCTACTTATATCTTTGCTCCTATTCTTGATGTGTTTCAATTCCGAATGGATGGTGTCTATGGCTTTGCAGCCTTTGGAGCACCAAACAGCGGTACAGCCATTGCAATCCAGGTTGTTCATCATAATGAAATGTGACGAGTGCGTAATGGTTTCTCCGCAAAGAGAGCACACTTTCCCAGTCTTCATCAACTCTAGCTTTTCTAGTGGGGGAACTGTCATTATCGGAGCCTTCTCTCGAAACACCAATTGGCCTGCTTTCATATTTCTCTTGGCAAATAGGCCTCTGCCCTTACTGTCCCCACATTGTTTTATCTCGATGTCTTTCGGTACTTCTTTGGAAAGAGATGATTCAAAATCTGGATATACTATTTGATCCAGATACACCCTGGCGTTTTTCTGATCTGTGGAATGCAAATTATGTTTCTTTAGTACATCTTTCAGTTCTGACTCATTGAAGTTCCATTCTGGATGCCTCTGAACAAGTCTTTGAAAAAGATCGGCACTCGGCAGTTCTTCCATCATTGGCTCCTCTTTCCATAGCAGCACGATATCGTCGCAAATCATTTGATGGGTCGGAAGCAGACTGTTCTTGGCAAGATTCTTGTTTGAGTCATTCAATGTGACAGTTTCGACTTTTAGATGCATTGATCATATGTTGTTATAGTCTTATTCTGAATATTACCATCTGTAGCTGTGTGAAATGCCGAAATATCAATTATTTTCTGGGTCAATTAACTGGCGTTCTGTCTTTATAGAATTTACGTAGTTGTGGTCGTCATCGATTCTGTATACGATCCTTACAATTTATATTAGGACAAAAATGAAATTCCTTGGCTAGATCAGCATCGAACTTCGCAGACAAACAAATCAACAGAGATAGAGACATACTCTAATTTCTAAGAACAGTAAATTGTATATTAACATGTTTGCAAGATTTGGACCCCATGTTTTGAGAAGAAGCCTGTTTGCAAGAACGGCCAGAGCATACTCAACGCAGTTTGTTGTAAGGCCTAAGCAGAAGAGTAAGGTTGTCCCGCTGAGCATATTCGGATTGAGTTTTGTGGCAGGATGGTACTTCACACAACATATGACTTTCACAGATATCATGGCGTGGTGGCGCTACGACAGTCTTCCTGAAAACTCGGAAGAGGTGAAGCAGTACAAATCTGAACTGTACAACAGAAGTGAGAATCTAGGGGTGGTTAAACAGCTGAAAGGTGCAGGATTCCTTGAAGTATTTCCCAAAAGACGCACAAATGATCTACTGATTGACAAGACCTTGAGCACCCCGGGCGCCATTGCCGTTCCCCCACGTTTTTTCTATAACCCCAGAACCAGAGAGACGGTCGGAATATACCACCTTGGCATGAAGCTCACCGGATACCCTTTTTTGGTGCACGGAGGCGTGTTGGCAACTGTGATGGAAGACCTGATGAGGGAATGTGTCAAGTTTGTGAAGAGCACTGAGGGCGAGAAGACGAAGGATCTCACAATCTCCTACAAGATGCCCACGCTCGCCAACCAGTTTGTCATCGTGAGGACCACAAAGATCGAGGAGCTTGGCAAGAACGTCAAATTACAGGTGCAGATGATGGATCAATCTGGGAACAGTCTTTTGGTGAACGGTCGCGGGACGTTCAGTACCTGAGGAGTGCGCTGCACGAACCAGCAGCCTCGGACCGTGCGGCGCCCTAATCCCGGGCGAGCCGCTGCGAGCTCCACGTCCCATCTTGTACATAGTTTAGATATTTATTTATTGGCAGTTCCAGTTCAATAGCACGTACCGACACGCGAGAAGGAGCGGCCTATCCACGGTCTCTACTTAAACCAATGGGCCTGGCCGTCGCCGGAGATGATGCAGTCCATAAACTGGTCGTGCGGCTCCATGGGGATCTCGGGCACGATCTGCTCGTTCAACGCCAGTGCAACAAGCAACGGCGATGTCCCGTGGAGCAGGCGGTACCGCTGGAAGAAGTCGTCGTAGTAGCCTGCGCCGTGGCCCAGTCTGGCGCCCTTGCCGCCCTGGTACGCAAACGCCACTCCTGGTACGATGATGACATCCAATGCTGGCGGCAACGGCGCTGGCAACTCCTCGGGCGGCTCTCTCAGCCTGTACTTGCCTGCGGGCTGCAGCTGCTCGATCTTCTCCCACGAGTCTATACGGTGGAAAGTCAGATGCGCATGGTGGGGCTTGCCCTCTCGAAGCGACTGCTGGCCGGTGATCTTGGTGTTGGTGCAGCGTGGCAGAAACACCGACTTGCCCTTTTCAAAGCAGTGCCGGATGACATGGCTGGTGTCTAGCTCCCCGTGGTCCATGCTCAGGTAGCAGGCGACGTTCTGGTAGGGCTCCAGGAGCCTTTCGACGGCATCTGCGGCCGCCACCGACTGCGCAGACACCTCCTGCGCGGTGAGCTGGCTCAGGCGAGCGCACACATTTTTCCGGAGAAGCTGTTTCGCAGGGATGGACATGTGCGTGTGCTTGAATGACTAAAAGGCCCCGGCAAACGGTCTTGGCAGCGACGATGACTCTTGGCACGACGATGACTCTTGGGCTTGCTATCCAGGGTAAATATACACACCAGTGGACTCACAGTTAAAGATCTTAACCCTGGACCGGCGAGCGCATTGCCAGAGGAAAATGAGGCCGTTACCGGGCCTGAGTTTTTAAGGCCCGGCTTGTACACAGATATCCGGCAGGTAAAAATTTTTCACTAAACTAGCGCGTCAGCTCATCGCACCGCACCGCCCGCATCAAGCGCACCGACAAGAATGAGTCAATCCGGTTAGGAAAAACAAGCAGAGTACGCCGCGAAGACAAATACCCTGCGTCCCCCCTGTATTCATCTTGAGTCCGTGTGATGCCTGTCTATATATCTATATAAACAAAACGTTTGAGGTCAACCTCGAGCCGTCTGGATCTATGGAACAGCACATTGGTAACCCGGCGTTTCTGCTTAGAGTCAAACACACGAAACAGTGCTTAAGAGCCGAATAATCAACACTGAGCACCCAGTCACTGATAGCGAGTTATTATCAGATACGGCGCACATACGTCACCGATCTTTTCCAAAGAGCCTTTCGAAAAAACACCACAGCGGGTTGCATACTATAGAGCACGAGCGCGATTGCAGCGGTTCTTAGGCGAAAAAAAAAAGAATCAAGTAATTTGACTCTTCGTAATCCAGAAAGAGACTCCATTTGAGCCAGAGAGCAGGAAAAGAGAGTTTCAACAAAGGAATTGGGGAAACACCACACATTTTGTTGCTGGTATAAATAAAAAACGAAATATCCTGGAAGAGATTCACAGCAACGATGTTTTTGAGAGAGTCCCTGCAGAGCTCCAGGAGCCTAGTCAGGAAAATGGGTAGCAACTACAACAAGGTCCTTCTTAGAGCGATTTCGACAGCGGAACTGGATGCGTCCAAGGTGAAGATCGAAGGCGTTGCTACGCCTTCCAAGCCAAAGCCCAACGACCAGTTGGTGTTCGGTAGGACGTTCACCGACCACATGCTGGCCATCGAGTGGACCAGAGAGAAGGGCTGGGACGTGCCCGAGATCAAGCCATACCAGAACATATCGCTCGACCCCTCGTCGTGCGTGTTCCACTACGCATTTGAGCTGTTCGAGGGTCTGAAGGCGTACAAGACCCCGGACAACCAGATCACAATGTTCAGACCCGACATGAACATGATCCGTATGAACAAATCCGCAGCAAGAATCTGTCTGCCAACGTTCGACTCTGAGGAACTCATCAAGTTGATCGGAAAGCTGATAGAGCAGGACAAGCATCTAGTTCCAGAGGGAACTGGCTACTCGCTGTATCTAAGACCTACGATGATCGGCACTACCAACGGCCTTGGCGTGGGCACCCCAGACAGGGCGCTGTTGTACGTGATCTGCTCTCCTGTCGGGCCATACTACAAGACTGGATTCAAGGCGGTTAGACTCGAGGCAACCGACTATGCCACCAGAGCTTGGCCAGGCGGTGTTGGTGATAAGAAGCTTGGTGCTAACTACGCTCCATGCATTCTACCACAGTTGCAAGCCGCAGAAAGAGGCTACCAGCAAAACCTGTGGTTGTTTGGCCCAGAGAAGAACATCACCGAAGTTGGCACCATGAACGTCTTCTTCGCCTTCAAGGACTCCAAGACCGGCAAGAAGGAGTTGGTGACAGCCCCATTGGACGGTACAATTCTAGAAGGTGTTACCAGAGACTCTGTTCTAACACTGGCCAGGGAAAAGCTTGACCCAAGCGAGTGGGAAGTCAATGAGCGCTACTACACCATCACAGAAGTTGCTGAGAGGGCCAAGAAGGGCGAGCTGCTGGAGGCATTCGGCTCCGGTACCGCTGCTGTCGTCTCTCCTATCAAGGAAATCGGCTGGAACGGAGAAGCTATCCATGTTCCACTCTTGCCTGGCGAGCAATCAGGTCCTCTGACCAAGCAAGTCGCTCAATGGATTGCAGACATCCAATATGGCAGAGAGAAGCACGGTAACTGGTCCAGAGTCGTTGCTTCTTTGGATTAAATATAGCCAAGAAACGAGAATCAAGGTTGATTCTTCGTCCTCTATAGATATATAAACCATATACAAATCGGAAACACAGTATTTAAACGCATTTTGTCCTTTCAAGCATTTAGCATGGCACCTTGATCTGGGACTGACTTCTGAATTTATGAACTTAGTTCTCAAATTTTGTTTCAAGATTTGTTGTTTTATTTTATGTTGTCGGTTAATAATTTCACCAGTCAGATACTAAACATAAACTTTACGCTTCAGCGCAAAATAAATAAAGAAATTAAACCCCGATCCAAATTTATAAAAATGAACACCAACGATATTTTGGCCAATTGAATATAGAAAACATTGTCATTACAGTTGTAGTTAATCTGATGATCGTCTTCGCAAGGTGAAATGGGACCAAAGCATAGAAGATCCAGAAATGGTTGCAGAAACTGCAAGCGATTGAAGATCAAATGCGATGAGGGTAGACCGCGATGCGGAGATTGCATCAAACGCAACATAGAAAACTGCGATTATAGCTTGACGTTGAGATGGAAAGGGGATGCACTAATGGGCGATGTCGTCAACAAGAAAGGTAAGGACAAAGTTTGCAAAAAAATTAAGGAAAGCTGTTTATCCTCCGACATGCTATTAACCCCCCATTTGGCCATAAACCAGACTCGGGAGCTGGCCCAGAGTATTGTTGAACTAGAGTCAGACAAGAAAGACCATAATAGCGAGTTCGAGAAAATTCTCGATAGGGAAATCTCATTCCCAAATGAGAGCAGTTTCAACACAACCGAACAGGCATTAACTCTCAGTGACATCGATGACAGCCAGATGGACAGCATAATTACTAATGAACTACAGTATTTTACAAATGTGCCGCTGGGAAATCTCCACATGCCCATGGCTCTCCCGGCATTATTGACGTCTTCTATGCACTATATGGATCTGTTCGAATTTTACCTGCGCGAAAGCTGCCACTTTTTGGTGCCTGTTCCTAAGGACTCATGCAAGAAGAACCCCTTTTACATGGTGCTTCCGCAAATGGCAATGCAATCACCAACATTGATGTACCTTTTGTTAGCATTTGGTGCTACTCATAAACAGATGCTGTTAAAGCAGAACAACTTATCAAATGAACTCCAGAATTCCAGCTTTCATACGGAAAATAGCGACAGCGATTCTAGTTTATGTGAGAGTAACATCCAGGAAATGTTGGGTTCTTCACAATTAGAGCTTACGGAGCCAGCACATGATTTGAGTATCCTGCCTGGCTCGTATGGCATACCGGAGACCAACTTCTTCAATGATATGATCACCAACAGTCTTCTTTCCAAATCTTTCGAAAATCTGCTAGAGAATCTGTCTAATGAGAAGGAGCGTACTAGTGACAATACACTCGCAACAATAATGATGTTAGCTGCATTCGATATATTCTTCAGCGATAGGCGACGGAAATGGAGAGTACATGTGTATGGTGCACGGAAACTTATGTTAGAAAGGCTTAAAGCATCTAACCAGAAGTGCATTGCAATCTACGACCCTGTAGATGAGACAGAAACGAGCTTTTTCCTCTCGAGATGGTTTTCATACGTTGATATTATCGGAAGTTTGTCATCTACTACACGGCTTCTGAATACCAAAACCCTCTCATTACTCAAGTACGAATTCAGTAATGTAATTGGAGAAAAACACTCCCTCTGCAAGAGGCGACGAGAGCTAAATGATATCGAATATTCTACAGGATTGGAAGCGAAGGTACTGTCATTGTTGGCTGATGTGTCCTGGATCATTGGGCAGAGGGAGAAATATGATTCCAGTCTGGAGCTGCCGCACCACCTTCTTCTGAGAACCCTTGAGCTTGACAATGAAATCATAAGTCACTTAGATACGTCAGAATCGGAAAGAGATAACATTCTTTATGAGTTGCCCAAAGACTATTTTGCGAATGTGGATAATGTGAAGAGATACGAAATATACAGAACTCTGAGATTAATAAACATGGTGTTTGGCTTAACAGGTTCGTTACAACTGAAGCGCAGGGTGATTGGAATACCAAGGTCAAGCCGAATAGTGATCGACCTGCTGAAACGCATCACGGATCTCGTGGCCCAAATCCCTTTGGCAACATCCGCAACATCTTGCGTGATATTCTGTCTGTTTTGCTGTGGATGTGAGCTTACCGAAAAGAGACTTGTGAAATACAGACCTGTCTACATGAGCCGAATAGATGCACTGAACCGGAAGGGCATCAGTAGTGCCGCAATGGCAAAAGATATCATTTATAAATGCTGGCAAGAAAACAAGTGTTGGTGGGACATACTGAAGGAGAACAACATAGACATTACCTTTGCCATTTGAAACATCCACATAATACCCTGGTATTAGTGGCAGAGTTGCCGGTTATCGATGATATTGTAGTCACAGGAAGATGAACCTTGAATTGGAAGGTGAAATATTGGGGTTCCATCTACATCTTGTTATTTCAATTGGAAAAACGGGGTCTGACGAAATGCAGAGATCTCCCAATCGTTTATCAAACAATAGAGAAAAATTGAAATTGTGAAACTACTTACACTCCGACAATAAGGTCGATAGCTACAATAACTAAAGATCTCCAATTACCTCTACATAATTCCGATTGTCATACTAATCAGGAAATGGTGAGGGCTAATTATTCGCATACAATCACTTATATACGGTCGGTGGGCGCAATAGAGCATTGTTTGAATCTGATAATTCTCTTAAGTGGACTACGTCTTCGACTGCACTGGAGGTGGGTTAAGTAACGGCAATTGAGACAAAGACGCCATTGTGAACAAAGATTGTACATAAACATTAAGAGTTACTTTTTGTTCACTCGCTCGTTCTCACCCCACGATCTACAACTATTAGTTTCGCCAACCTTAGTGACGAATTTCACTAGCAAGCCCTATTATCGGAACCGGTTTCATATCTCTCCCATAGCGAGGTGTATTATAATACAATAAGATTTATGGTGCTATGGTTCCAGCGGTTGCCTATATGTAGTTGAAACGGTAGTTCCTGCCATTGTATCATTTTTCTTGTTTTACAGATTTTCCCGCTCCATATTGTTGCGTAGTTAAATGAACGATATGGTTTTTTATACCCCTCCCAACTGACCTTTTACAAATCCGGTATGATTGTTCCTGTGAACGGCAAACCAGTTACTGACATCATAACGGTCTTTGAGCGTTCCGTGTTCCCTGATACATCGTTAACATGGCGTTACTTCAGCTGCGCACAGAGTGCGGCTCCCCATATTGCATAAATCCGTTCTCCATGGAACGTATGTCATTGAATTGTGAAGACCATGCCCCTCCGCCATTACTTTGTTGCCCTCAATATTTTGCTATTTGTTCAAACAGGCAACAGCTTTCTTTATCTTTGTTCAGTTTGTCGCTGGCAACAAAATCGCTCACGCCGAACGGCAGGTACAACTGGGTCACGTGAATCTAGGCTTCTTAGAGCCCGTTGACAGCGCGATGACGTCTATCTGAGCTGTATGTGGCATATGCAAAACACTCGAACTGCTAAAGAACAACAAAACAACGGTTAAAATCTATAAATTCAAAACTAGGAAAATAATAGCATTATTAAGGACTAATAATAGATGGCGAGCGGCTGGACAGGTCTCGCCAGTCCTGTTGTAAAAGCTGCCCGCGATGCCTGACGTGTCGCGGCGGGCCAGATGAGGTGTCAGGATAGCAAAAACATGCCCTGCCAATGGATGCAAATATGAATGATATTACTCGAACGTCCGGATGCTGCTGCGGCGCCTATGAGAAGCTGAAGTTGGGGTTGAACAGGACCTTCGACTGCCACACGGGCTCGTCGTCGCAGCAGTCGGACAGCTCGTTGTCGCTGTCGACGTAGCATTCGCTGAAGGTCGACAGCGGCGAGAACGAGATGGGGTCGTCCAGTCTGCTGGTGGGCGGCACCGCCGTGAGAGTGGCGGGCCCCGAGCCGAGCTCCTGCAGCGAGAACTCGTACAGCAGGTTGCTCATGGACAGCTCCTTCTGCTCCTGCAGCTCGAGCTTCTGCTGGAACTGGAGCGCCTCGGAACTGGACCGGATGTTCTGCAGCGTGAAGGCGACACTCTCCTGCGCCAGGATTCGGAGAAATGAGCATGGATTCAGGAAGCCGAAGTCGTCCGACGGCGTGGGCCTAGCCGCTGCGGTGGGAGCGGGGCTCTTGCTCAGCGTATCGGGAGAGTCGTGCATTGACGGCGGATGTGGATGTGGATGTGGGTGCTGAGCGCTATGGTATGGTCGTGCGGGACTGGTCGCAACACGGGCTGAGGGAGGCGGGGGCCTCCCGATTGCGTATGGACAGCGTGTATATATATACCTGTGTGCATCGATCGGGTCGCATGCGGCCACCGCAACTGCCAGCTAGGCAACACGCCAGACAGCACGCCAGACAGCACGCCGGCGATCTGTCTGGCTGCAACAGGCCTCGCACGGACACTCATTGTTTCCATGGCAGTTATGCCATCGGCAAATACCAGGTTTTCGTCCTTCGCAAATGCGAGTGTCAATTCCGGCAATTGTCTGATTACTGGAATTAGATACCCAAAATGAGCTTGTCCAACATACGCTGCTTTTTCAGTTGCTGAAATACCGACTTTCCTGTCACACTGCCGAATCTGCCTCTGCGCAGGCCGATCACCATGAGCTGAGACACAGAATGACTAGGAAGCGATGGGCTGAAACAAAAAGCTATACAGAAATAGCCCAAAAATTCTTTGTGCTCTGCTTCAATTGTTCTAATGGGATATGCCGTGCTGAGAAAAACGGGCAATGGAACTATTGACACTTCATGTCTGGTAACCATAGTATTGAAAATCTCTTTTTCTCGCCAACTCTGTACCGTCTTTTAGTCGGTACCACACAAATTCCCGACCTGGCGAACATTCCAGATTTAGAACGTACAGCCAGCGCAGCAGCTCTGGAAAGGTGCACGAGGCGCTTTGTCTCTGCTACTTTGGCTGTCTTTCAGTGCTGCCATAAACGCTCACCTCAGCAAAGATGCGACAGAAAAGAAAAAGCCTACTGCCGTTCCAGGCAATTTTTTCATTGGGCGGGAGGCTTCACAGGAACGGCTTGAGGTTCGTGCCACGGTCACGCCACGGGTGCGCCAGGGAGAGCCACGGTTTTGTTGGGCTTTGTGCCGTGGCCGTTTTTGCAGCACAATCATCGGTTTCAGGCCTCACGTTGCGCTATTTGTGTACCCCTCCCCTCAGCCAGCAGAAGAAGTACCTCCAACACGTCACTGGGCCGAACGCTGAACAACCGGGCCAGACACGCCTTGGAGACAGACACAGCTGTCCTAGCCAAGACGAGATGGGGATGCGACAGAGGCTGCGGCGAAAAGAAAGCCAGATGGGATCTTGCTGCGTCTTTGCCACACGCAGCAGCAGCAGCTCCAGAGAGGACGCGCAGGCTCCGGGTCACTGGTCTACGTAATCCCAAAAAGCAACATTTAGACTCTGAAAAGAAACTGGAGGTTCTTTTCGGAACGGGCGGAGAAACAGCCGGGCGGCGCAAGAACGCCTTGGGAGGTTCTGCTGGGCTATTGTGCGCACAGACAGAAAGAAGCATGGCACTGCTATTGTAACGAGGTTGCTTATTTCCGAAAGGAAACCCACACACCACGCACGATGTCGGCCTAATTGTGCTGTTGAGGACGGGAATTATGCGCTTGTTTGGCTCGTTTTTCCCGGGCGCTCTCCCGTGCCGCCTCGGCCATGCGCTGCTAAAAGCAGCTGGGATCTGCACTGCAAGACACCGCTGGGCCACCAGCGTGGCCCGCCGCTGAAGCGCAGGGGCCACGCCTTCGTCTGCAGGCTCGGCACCATGCACCAAGCCTGCGACCTCCACAGCCATAACCGGGGGTTTTGGCAACCACGCTGCCGACGTTCCAGGCAGTCTCCCCTGGACCCGGGCAAACTCATGCAGCGTGCGAAAGTTCTCCCGCCAGGCCGGCTCCAATTGGGGAAGGATTCTACAGGCGGTCCTGGCGCGTCCGCACGCACCGCGACGCAGCGTCAGTAATTCAAAATACGCCCCAATTGCAGCTTTCCTGCCGAACTGCAGTTCCATGGAAACAGCTGGCAAAAAAGCATTTGATTGTGGTACTTACATATATTACCCCTTTGGGTATACATAGAATGGGTGCCTGAATGGTAGATATCCCAGACAGGAAGAAATTGACGAAAGAGGTCAGTGCAGCTTTTGCCGAGCACAAGAGATGCGTTCCATATAACGCCTGCTGCCAGTAGCGCTGGCGTTAAAAGGGCCAAGCATTGGACTTGCACACACGGTTGGGATCGTAAGGCCGGTCTACACCCGCAGCGCTAGCAGTGTTGGCAGCGACACGTAAGGAAACTGTGCTTGATTCGAGCATTTCACGTGACTCAGCACTTTCGACTGCTTCTTGGACAGGACAGCACGCATTGTGTACGGTGCTCGTTCTCGGCGAAATGCCGTCTGCGCAAAGAAAGGCTGCAGCGTCGTACAGACCTGATGCGTCGCAAGCACAATTGAGTTTCAGAATTGCAAGTGTGCGGAGTACCATCGGCTGGCGGTTGGAACGCCCGTCAAATCACCTCATTTGACCCCCTACTGCACGTAGGCAACGCATGCTGTTCGGAAGTTGGACGCCGTCTGCCCAGCGAACCGACGCAGCGCTTGTCCGGCTGTTTTGAAGGCTGCCTAGCAGTTCTTGGGCATGTGGCTCGGAGTAGGGGCTGTGCAGGATACTGCTTTTGAGCAAAGCTCCGGTGTCTACAGAGGCCTGCTCACCCAACAGCGCCAGCACCAATAGGCCTACACCAGCCACAATTGGCAATTGGGGTACGGACCGGAGTCGCCTTGCAGTTCCAGAATTACTGAAGGAACAGTGCCGTTTGCGGTGCCGCTTGCTGGCTAGCACTGCCATCATTGCCTGAAGTCCCGCATTCCATCCCACATCGCTCGAAGGCTCCATTTTTGCAGCCCAGAGCGCAGAGCCTGGAAACAGCAGTGGTGAAGGACAGTAGGAAGGAATGCAAATTAAGGACATCTTTATTAGCTCGAACTCTCCCCCAAATCCCTAAACCTCATACATTGATAATCGCCTGCCTGAATCAGGAAATATTTCTATGCGGTAGAGGTTGCGGTATTCGTTTCTTCCTCGTCTTTTCAAAGTACCTGACTAGATGGATTTCTCGTTTTTTTTTCAACACTTCTAATTAAGAACGGTCGGCCACGGTTACTTTTTCTCTTAGGGTAGAGAGGCCCTCCACCTGGTCCAGTGGAAATTTTAAAGGAAAGAGAAGAAAAGGGCAGACGATACCCAAAGGGAAGAATTCCCCAGTACAGATAATCATTGGCGTATTTTTAGGAGCTCATCATGACGGTCGAAAGTGAGTTTCTGTTAGAAATAAGTTGGAAAATCATTTCTTTATGAAATTGAACCTCGGCTGAAAGTTCTACTACGCTCGGACTAGAAGACGTCCCTACTCTTCTAGGGTGTCCGGCGCTCCGGGACCTCTATCGACAATGTGCGACTGGATTGGCATTGCATCGGGCTCTTGTCCTCAGGCATGACTCCCGGAATAGACACGAGCCCAAACTGGTGTTGAGATTGGACAGCTGTACAGAGACACAGGTTGCTGAAATAATCGTGAAGGGGTGTGACAGCCCCGAGGTGCTTTTTTGCGTGAGTCCACCATTAGGTTCCGGATTTGGTGTTGTAGTCGTAAAAGCGGTGTCGACTGAGTGGTTTGTCCGAGTTGCTGTGTGTTTCGATTGTGGAAACACTCAGACATGGAAGTACCGAGCTACCGGCGATCGTCAAAAATACCGTAACCATGTTCAGGCAGCTCCGTGAGCCAGCATCACCTGGGCTTGAGCCACAAACTGGACCTTCGAAGCCCTGGCTTTCCTGTGCTGCGACCCTTGGTTCAGAGGTCAACATTATTAAGTCGCCATTTTGCTTGGCAATTGTCTACTGTGCCGAGGCGACGAAAGCTCAGTTTAAAGAGCCATTTTCAAATGATTTCATACGGAGGCGTAATTAATTGTTGCCTAATCACAATGAAAGGGAGCTTTGCCAAACAGGCAATAATGATTATTCAGAGTGTATTTTTAAGAATATGGACAGCTTCGCCAAAACAGCAACAGAAAAGGCTTTTGTTTTGAAAAACTACCTTCCAGACAGTTCACGTTAGCAAGTCTCTTTTTTCTTACAGTGAGTAACGAGACCTCTGCGAACATTGTTTGACAAAAGAGAAAGTCCATGATTTTTCAAGAACAAAAGCTTTGGTGATTCTATTTTTTTATGACAAAAGAGCAAGGGCCAGGCATTTTTCTAAATAATATTTGCCATTCGATTCGGACGTACTTTGAAAATTATTAAACAGAGTGGAAGTATAATTCTGTGGTATTTCATACATGTGAGCTGAACTCAGCGAGAACAATCAAAATTACAATTTTCTGTTAGTAACTTGAAACAGCGTTGCAAATGCTCCCTGTTTCATGTTGTCAGCGCAGACCAAGAAAACGGAAGGCAAAACAATGATCCATTTTTTTTGCAGCATGTAACGCAACAAATCAATCACAATAATATGCTTTCGAATTAGGCACGAAAAACTTCGGAGGATTTTTTTCTTCGTTAAGAGACTTTGATGGATTCCGTCTAATATCCGCAGGTGATTCTCACATTTAGTCAAAACGCAGTCGCAGTCCATGCCCAGTAATGTAGAATCAAATTAGTTTAGCTGAAAACAATGACTATTGTTCAAACAGCCAAACGCCGGGGGACCCAGAAAGCTTGTCTGGTGATTACACAATGAGCACAATGTAGTGCTGTCCTAAAGGACAACAGAAGTCTGTGATTTTCTATTTTATTATTCAAAAAATCATGAGCATTGGAGAGAGGTATATTTACTTTTCCTCTCTTTTGGGAAGATCACAAGCTAGAGCAGCGACTGTGTCATATTGATTACGAACAGGTCATTAAATTCCTATAGACTACGCGTAGACCTGAACCATTATGATATAATGCACACAGGCAACTGAAATTTCTGAGTTTTGGAGCCAGAATGCGTAGAGTATTGGGGTAGAGACTTCTGAGGCAATAGATTACACGAACATGGCTTCCTTATGTTATCTACCACAAGAGATGCTGCCTGTATCAGGGAAGTTAGAAACGACTTGGGTGGGCCCGAAAATGCTTTAATATACTTGACAGGGACCTGATTGAAACCATCGAGCCTCGTTGGCAAGATATATCCTGGACAATTGTGGCACTTCCCCGTCCTTTCTTTGGGCAACCTCTTGGTCGAAAATCGCTTGTCGGACAAAGAGCACTAATCCGAAAAAAATCTTAATCAGCTTAACATACAGAACAGCATCATCTGCGATGCATTCATCGTCTTGTAGAAACAGCAAAATTGATTGAGCCCATGCCCGTAGTATTCGAGGATTGCATCATCAGCGCATCTCGTGACGTCACGTTATCTCTTGAAAATTGCATCCAACCACGTAATTCACACCCATATGAAGAAATTGCATAATAAAGAGTGCTTGGCCAGGATAAATGTCAGTTACTAAAAGATACCATTGCTGAAAACAGGTCTGTAAACGGTAATACTTCTTGCTCTTACCAATTCTTCATGTTACAAGGAGAATCATTCTAAAATGCAATTAAAAGCGATAATGAACCTATATTTCGGATTATTTCTGTTATGAATTTCGACCAGGAGCATTGATGTTGCTGTAAAAGTTTACCTAGCTCGAAATGAAGATGTCTGAACAGGAGAAATTGGCTAGCAATTTTCTACATATCCAGTCTAACATTGTGATAAGATTAAAGCTGTGAATGCTGTTTTTTGGGTCTGAAATCAGGAACCTTGCACCGTTCTGGCCGCCCTGAGCATATGTTGGACCTTGTAAATCCTACACCCTTTTTTGGACTTCAAGTTGCCTCCTTTGAACGACTCTGCTATAATCTTTACTTCACAGAGGTTTTGGATACGAATCGGCTTTGTTGGTAGAAGTAGACGAGTTGGACTCACGAGAATGCAGAGACATAGCTATGCCATTTACTGGATTCCCAATTTTGGAGCCAGCAGTGCCGAAACGGTCCTTCACACACCACTCACGTCATTTCAATTGCACAACAGGGAATGAGAGCCGTTGCTCGATATAGGGAAAGATGCCACACCATCGTTCCCCGATGGCCTCTTGAAAGTGAAAACCTTCCATGTCTATGTGCCTGCAATTTCGCATTCTTTTGAAGACTAATAAATTAGCTTTCTAGGATGCATTACAACCGCGAAGCTGCAGCAGTGAAATTAAGAGCCATCTGCCATGAAGAGCCATTTGCCATAAAGAACCAATTCAAATGGAGACTCTTTTTCGTGGAGTTTACCGCCTAAAATTTGCCGACTCTTCTGTCCGTCTGCTCAATTGCCTTGGCTATCAGCATCACGTCCCGGATTGGTTCTTGCCTCAGAATGTGGGTGGATCCTTGGAAGTAGTCCAATCCTCATTGAGAACAGGCCTTTGCGTCGACGGATACGCAAATGTCGTTATTGACTCGCATGAAGAAAACATCTAACGAATGCTAACTGTGCGCTCAAGGAACAGCTAAAATGCTCCCGTCGTATACCTCAGGCTCGATTTGCCATTCCATTCGGAGAGGAGACTGATTTCCTTACAAGCCAAAACGTGCGTCATAAGCATCCTAAGAACCTGAGAAGGGCCTAAGAAGAGAAGCTATTAATGGAATTCAGCATAAAATCTCGGGCGCCAGCTGGCGCTTTACGAAGAGGGTAAACGACATGACGAAACCACTATAAAAACATTTTACCAGTTTCCATATGGAAGCGCATATTTTATGGGTACAGAAGGCACAGGAATGAAGTCAATTGCACAAACTCTCTAGACTATTTCTGAAGAAGCCTGTCTCACGCTAGCGTTCGAGCTGTCTGGATGAAACCCACACAGGCTATACATCGAGCGCGCGACAGCCATATCTGTGTTGAAAACCAGCAGAAGAAAGCCTCCAATACCCAACCAGCTCAACTCTAGGAGCATAATCTGCTAGAAAAGATGTTTTTCTCACGTATGTTGCTGCGCATTGTTCTAATTTGCGTGTTCTAGATCGTCTTAAAACGGCACAAAGCCGCAGTACGCGCTACTACTTTTCACAGAGCAGTTGTCAAGCACGATAATTACACAAGAAGTCGACTGATATTGTACGTGGCCCTCAAATCGCCCACTTCTACCAATAGTTTTGGTTTTTATGAACAATGCACCACTATGCCGCAATTATCGCTCTGCACGAACGCTTTGCTGATGCTGGTCTACAAAGAAGCTCCTAGAAATGCGGGAGCTTTTGCATATCTTTGCATATCTTTGCATACCTTTGCATACAATAACTCTCCGCTATAACTGTCTTTAGCACGTTTTTGCACGAAAATCTTTCGCATCCTTTTGGAAGCGATGTATCGGTTCAACAACTCAGCCATCAGTAAAAGATAACCCGACGTAAAAAAAATAATAACGTGGCACGTAAAACCTAATTTTAAGTTCTGCCGAAACAATTGCTATTATATGCTACAAACAAATGAAACTCGCTGCCAACACAGAAAACTTCAAAACAGAAGGAAGGTTTTCGAGCTAAAGATAGAGACACCTGCTAGAATTTTTGCTAGTCATTGATAGAGTTATTCTGGTCAAAGTGTTGAATCTGGTATCTTTTTGTCCAATAGTGTTTTGGAGACTTGAGAAAGCATTTGCGGGACTCATTCGACTGGCCATAAGACCTGAACAGTAGAGAACATACGCTCGCATTAGAACGTCAAGTTATCCCATTAGATTAGTCGTTTCGCGAGGACTTTTCGACAACTCGAAACTATATGAATAGCTGATACCATTGAAGAGAGACGCATGGTTTTCAGTAGAATTTTGATGAACAGGAGGTTCTTCCGTTCAGTGGGAGCGTTGGGACTGTTTGGTGCTTCGATATTTCTGTTGGTAATAGCAGGACTCATCTACAGAGGAGACAAGCACGTCGAACAAATCACCCAGGCTCTCACGTCTGTGCACGACAAGTTCGAGCAGAAGAATCGCGATACGCTGAAACTAAATTTAGCAGCGATCAGACTCAACCCAATAGACGATGTCCCTGTGTCTCCGCTACAGGTTTTGCCCACCTACGACAATCACATCGAAGAAAAGAAGATCTCCAGCTGGTGGAACCCCATTGCTAAAAAATCGTACAAGTTTTTCGATGAGCTGGACTTGGACACGCGTTGCAAATTTTACTTCCGTCACCTTTACTCGCTGAATGAGCACTGGACTAATGATCTAGAGACAGTTGCGTTTGGCATCAATGACTTCAACCAGGAGGATCTAGATAAGCTGAAGGACAGCGACGGTGTTCAGCTGATGGATGAGGACACGTTGAGATTTCACAAAAGACGTAACGACATCGGGCTGGCCTTCGAAAGGCTGAGAGTGTACGATAAGTGTTTTGTGCATGGCGAAGGCAATCCTGTTAAGGTCAACGAAATATTTTCAGGAGAAAGGAACGGAGTGCTTGTCGAGAACGCACACAATGCAGCGAAACGCTCCCTGCCCACCTCGGATGATTTTTATCAAAAGTATGATCAGTACGACTTTGAACACAGAATGTTCCCATTCATAAAGAAGTTTGACCAAGAGTCGTTTCCGCAGGTCATTCCAAAGTTCACCTCGCCTTTCAACAAAGAAATCCCGGACGGCAAAATTCCATCGTTTGACGAGCGTGCTGGGAAAGTGACCAAATTGGTGGACTTTACGTACGATCCCAAGAAGTCTTTCTGGTCGAACTGGAACGACATGGGTTCCATTTTCGCCAGACGGGGTATCGTGTTGAGTTTTGCCGACAAGCATTTTGAGCTTGCCTCTAAGCTAATTACGAAACTCCGTTTCCAGGGCAACAAGCTGCCCATTCAAGTCGTCTACAAGCAAGGCGATCTCTCTTCAGAGGTGATGGAGAAGCTAATGTTTGTAGCAAAGTCGCCAGACATCACCATCCCTGACAACAACTACGACAATTCCACCAAAACGCCGCAAGAGCTGTGGTTTGTCGACGTCACAAGAACGCTCGAGCCTAAGTGGGAGAGAGAGTTTGGAGGCTGGAAGGAGAAGTGGCTGGCAGTCATGTTCAACCTCTTCGACGAGTTCATTTTCCTGGACATCGACGCGCTGAACTACATCGACATCAACGAGTACTTCCAGTCCGAGGAGTACACCAGCACCGGAACGCTATTTTTCAGAGACCGTGTTCTGGGCCACACAGTCTCCCGCAAATGTACTGCCATTTTCGAGACGCTGCCTCCCAAGCTCCTCGAGTCGAAGTATTTCGGGAACTACCCCGTCATCGACGTGGACAACGTCGACGAGGAGTGCGAAAAGTACCTGACCGTGGAGGAGAAGATCTACAAGCGGTTCTTCGGCAACTTGTGGCAGCACCAAATGGAGTCCGGCCTGTTTGCGATCTCGCGGCGCGACCACGCCGTCCCGCTAGTTATTTCCATGATGATGCACCTCGCCAAAAAGGTCGGTGGATGCGGCTGGGGAGACAAGGAGTACTTCTGGCTGGGGTTCGTCGTTTCCGGCCGGGATTACGCGTTCAACGAGCTGCCGGCCGGCGCGGTTGGCACGTACACGCCGAAGGCGTCGGTGGACCGGACTCGGAAGGAGAAGGGCGGTAAGATCTGCGGCATCCAGGTCGCCCACATGTCCACCGACGACCGGCTACTCTGGATCAACGGCGGCTCGAAGAACTGCAAGTTCCGCGGGAAAGCCAAGGAAGACTGGGTGAACCAGGACTACAAGGAGTTCCTGAAGAGCTTCAAGTCCGCCGAGGAGCTGGACGAGTACTACGAGTCCTCGTTCGACCCTTCGTACGGCATCGTGCCGGCGGACAACACCGACGGCTGGGGCCGGCAGGACTCGCATTGCAACGGCTACACCTGGTGCGCGTCGCACCAGAGCATACTGAAGGAGTTCAGTTTCGACAAGATGAAGCACAGCGGGAAGCTGATCAAGTTCAAGGAGAACGACCGCACGTTTATCGCCGCCACGAACAAGGTGTGGGCCGAGTTCGACTCTTCGCAGGTGCGGCAACTTAGTGCGGAGGAGCAGGAGAGCTGGAACAACCTGGGGCTGTGAGGTGGGCGCGCTGTGTGAGCGAGGGAAAGAGCGCCCGCGCTACACCACGCGCATCACGCGCACCACACTGCATCGCCTGGTCCCGAGTTTCTGTAACATGTATTTGCGTAGTTTAATTGGCCGTATGTCTGCAGGCATTCTGCAGGCGTTCTGGGAAAGTCTGGCTATGCTGGGACAGATCTCACTGTGGTGTGCGGATGCGCTATCTGAGCTGAGATGAGGTGGTGGCATGAGCTGCACGCGGGGGTACCCGGCTGCGATAGCGCCTGAGCACCAGGCGCCCAGCGCCCCACCAGTGCACAATACCTGAATACCGGTGCGCTGCAATACGCGTTCGGTCTTCGTGCCGTGTCTTCCGTCGGCGGCAGCCGCAGTCGTGCCCTTGCTGCGCGTGCTTCAGGTAAGCGCAGATCGCGGATCTTCGTTCAGCCTCGACTGGGACGCTGGCCGTTGTCATGCGGCTGGGACACGGGCGCCGCGTAGAAGCAGACTGTGCCAATCGTTTTCCTGTCGCAAAAACCAGCACTAATTTCCCGCAAAAGCAACGCACACAAACCCCGCGGATCGAGGACAAAGGCTGCCAAATCCAACAAACAAACCGGCGTCCGTAAAGAGATATGTCTCCTTCAGGTCGACGCCAGCCCGTGGATACCGAAAGAGGCAACAGGGATAAAATTTGCTTAGTCAACAGCGACTAGGTAACAATGGTCGTAGCGGCCGCGCAGCGACAAACTGGCAGGGTGCTCCCATCGCCTGATGAACCAGATCCCAGATCGCACATGGCGTGTTCTGGTCGCGACGGGTACGGCGGACGCGTGTCAATGTGGTTGTCTGGCTGCAACGACGTCATCTAATGGAACACTTCGGGATTACCAACAATAGCTCGATTAGCTGTCAATGCTTTACGAAACAAAGCGATCACGCGCACGGCGAGCTTAAATCAGCACAGACTACGTTCTTACGCCAGTGTGATGCGGCCTCACTATTAATTTGTTGCTGGTTGCTCTTCGACATGTATTGGCAACGGCCGGCGCCGCTGCCCCGGACATTGTGAGTCGTGGTGTGTGACGCCGCTGTCCGGACCGTATGATGGCAAGACAGCGCGGTTGCACAGTGCAAGAAGAAAAAGCAAATGATCGAGCACGAAGCCGGCTCTGCAGAGGCCCACAGCGGGGGTTGGCGCCGTTGCGCTACTTTCGAGCACACTGTCTGCGCAGTGGCGACAGGCAGCGCGGTTGTGGTCGCCCTGCTCAGCACCCGGGGTATCCGGAGTATACCAAGCCGACTGGACCGCCCTGTGCAGCCTGGCACCGGAAATGTGTGTCCGTCCGCCGGGCTGTCTTGTGTCCAACGCTTGTGCGCTGGCTACGCTGTGCCCGTTGCAAATCCGTCTCTATCCAGACTGACCCGCATACTTGCGGCCTGTGGGACACCGTCCACAACGAGCGGCGGGCAATCCTCGCCCATCTTTGGATAAGCGGTTTGGCCCACACACAGTTTCCTGATGCGCAATATCTTGAAGCGCAATACCCAGATGCGTACATATCCTGATGCGGTCACGATTAGTATCTAGACCGCGGACCAGAATTGCTGTTGTGGCGCCATAGACCGATTAGGCATGATATGTAATAATCGATCTGGACAATGCCTGAGCATGACGGCTGCTCAGCGGTGGGCAGCGTTGACGGATCCGCTTTCCCGTCGCGAGGGTGGCGCTCGATATGGCAATCAATTGTGTTCCAGACGAAACGAGCAGGCGGTAGGCTAGCTCCCGATCTCAGCGGTTGGTGTAGCCGTTTACACTGCTTTGCGAGGCGGTGGACCTTCTGTGGTGTGTGCTGCGCACAAGCCGGGGTGCTTCACCATATCAGAAGCGCTGTTGAGGAATTTGACAAGCCCACGGTGGACGATGGTTTAAATTACCCCTCCTGGCGTCTGTCACTTGTCGTCTTACCGGTTGGGCAGCGCGGAGAATGAAATCGCACTTGCCTAAAGGGTGAGCTGCGTGCCTACGGATCAGAGGGAGCCAGCAGAAAAAGTAAGACCTCGCGCTGTCTCTAGCACAGTTGGCTGGCCAAAAGAACAGTCTTCGGCTTCGCAGCAGCTAGTTAGACCAGCATCGATTCTACCTGTCACGGTCATATCTGTATTATTTTTTGTGATGAACAACACCGTTGCTAGCCACAACTACTATTATGGTCGATCGTATAATACCCAAGCATCGGTACAGTCTGAGGTCAAAATAGATTTGCGGTGCTTACTACCTTTAATAGGATACACTCACATGAGCTCAGTGCCAACTAGTAGAGATCCAAAAGACTCCCCAACAGGAAACCCAGCAATCACTGACTGAGTAAGAATAACGATCTAATAAGGTCACAATCATCCCGATGAGCTGTGGGATTGCTCTGTGACCCTCGCGGGTATGCTTGACGCAGAGAATCTCGTGAAGAATAGATACGCCAAAATTGTTCCGGTCAAGGTTCATGTTAGAGATCACCTGCAAAGCTAGCTAAAAATAATACCACACGTCCTTATCAGCTCCAATGGTGGAAATATAATCCTATATAAGGCGATTGCCCTTCAGTTGGGGAGTCACCGAATCAAGATGCACTCGAAGCACGCAAACGGCCTGTCAAGTTTGATCGAAGCTAACAAACAGACTTTGTCGCCAACAACATGAAGACATCCTATTTGAATTTGCTGCCATTGCAACTATTGGGTGCTGCTCTCGTTTCCGCCCTGGAGATCCCCATGCCAGGGACGACCACGGTCATCGCTGCGGACACGACACACACAGACGTGGTGTCGTACTATAGCACTGTGGACGCAGCCGGTAAGCCATCCGTGGCAACGACAACGTACCCGATCTTTGTTGTGCCAACTCCATTCACGACGACTGTTGCCGCTGCGCATACCACTCTGGCGGAATACGTTTCGTTCTACACTACTGTTCTTGCTAACGGCGACCACGTCTTGACCAGCACAACTTCTACGTTGGTTAAAACGACACCAACGACTACTACAGACACGACGACGACGACGCCTACCACCACACCAACGACCACTACGGACACGACGACAACGACGCCTACCACCACACCAACGACCACTACAGACACGACGACGACGACGCCTACTACGACGCCTACCACCACACCAACGACCACTACGGACACGAC
>JANIWU010000063.1:0-67915 GCA_030705145.1 Hagleromyces aurorensis | reverse complement strand
AGTTCATAATCGCTAGATAAAAAAGAGAACAGAGCTAATTAGAAGAACAACATACTTAGCCAATAATTCATCACTGGAAGCATCCAGTTCTAGTCTGTCTATTTTAATTAAACAACCATAACCTGTTACCAGGCCCAACAAAAAAATTGAATTTTTGACTTAATATACAATAAAACTCGAAGGGATTTACCATTCATACTGAAATGTAATCTGTCTCCTCACAGTCCTTGTATTCACCTTATTTTTTTGAGAAGTTGAGGTGTACACTGCCTTGTAGTGAAGTAGGTCTCAGCAACGGTAAACAGCGGTTTTCTTAGAAGTGGTTCAAACTCAAAAGAATCATACGAACAAACAATCGACGGATGGATTAGCACCAAAATCTGTTTCTAGACTCTTCCTTTGGATTGGACAAAGTTTTGCATTTTCCAGGCTTTCGGATTCCACTACAATAGGGTGCGAGCCATCTACTGAGCGCGTCGGTAGCGCTGGTCACGCTTGCAGTCGCCCACGCCCTTTTGCATATCACAGCCGCACATAGACTATTCTCTATATGCATTTACTTCTTTTGGTATACTTATATACAGCAATGAACCGCTCATCTCTTCGTATACCTGCTACGAAGCAGTGTGCGGGAGAGCTGAACACCCTAATAAAATATGCTGGATAGAAGAATGACGAACACTAATTACTAAGAGGCGCACGCACATAAAAAGGCATTCAAACGTTACCTACTGCTCATGCAATGATGTCAAAGGCTGTTTCGCTCCCCAGTAGCAAAGATCATGCATTCCCACTAGCCACCTTGAAACAGTCTTGCTGTTTCAATTTCCAGACCTCACGATCCCCAAGCCTGATGTTCCTGCCTTGTCCACATTGCCTCTAGGATCATCTTCAGAACAGCGCACGTCCAGAAATCTATTTAATATTTGTCGATTCAATTTGGAAATTGTAATTCCCAATGCTTACGTGTACGCATTGGTTCCTGCTCTTCGTTAATCTTTACCGAATTGGGCATACTTTGCCATGACACAGCGATGGCAGTATACTCGTTTATCCTTGTGCAAACGCAACAAAAGAGGATACCGCGCAGATAAGTACTCACGGTGTGACCGATGATCCACCCGGGCTCATCAACTGCCACACGCGCGTCCACGACCACTGCGAGCCGAGGTCAACCCTCATCAGGTGAGTGCAGAGCCCTTATAGCGTCATGACGATGCATGTTATCAGCAATGGAAGGAATATTTGAAGCCGCAGCACCATGCTGTCCGTGCGCAGAGGGGTGGAGCCAGACTTGTCATGTGTTTTCGTATCCTGCATGCCCCTCGTGTACCCGCAGTTGTAAAACTGCCCGAGATACGGGTTCCCGCCCATGAGCCCGGCATATGGTCCGCAACTCAGGCAGGTGTAGCAGGTCCGGACGGCGGTTATGTTGTGGTTCGACTGCTCGTAGTCTGCCTGGAGACTGCCGCAGTAATAGTAAAAGTTGGACTCGTCCTCATCGTTGCCGACAATCGTCGTGCGCCCGCACGCGTAGGTGGAGACGGTGTTGTTAGTCGAGTTCATCGAACGTCTTGAGCCAAGCTTCTGGTTTTGGGCCGCTTTGATCGTGGTAGTGTGTGCATCTGCGCCAGCTGCAGGCCCAGGCCAATACCCATAGCTATGGACGTGAATATATATACTGCTTCCGCTCTGCTCATGAGCACAGTCCGCGTATGCGTCCTCCCACACACGGCAGGCATATATGCCTTCACTAGGTAACGTTTCCCTCAGAACAGCCTGTGCACCCTATCTTCTCCCGTGTTGATTTTTTATACAAAGGCGATTCGAGACTTCCGGCTAGTTTTCTTTTTGGGGGGTCGATCCTCCTCGTGTTGTCCGTATGGGGCAGATAGCAGAGCGTAATTGTGATGTGAAGTGTGCCCGCCTGCAACCGCGCAGCCGACGTCTGTGGCCAGATCGGCCAGAGACTGCCAGACAGGTTTTCCGGTCTGTCCAGTTTTGCGCTGGCGCAAAACCAGTGAAAATTACTGTGTGCAGCTCCTGCCCTTCGGAACAGGTGCCCGTTCGGAACAGGTGCCCGTTCGGTTCAGGAGCAAGCTTTTCCCTGGGGGGACGGCCATTGTCAGCGAAGGCCAGCAGAGGAAAGCCTGGCAATCATCGGCCACGCGGTCGGAGGAGCCCCGTGCAGCTTGCAAAGGCCAGCGATAAAGTTTGGGATACTTTGCTCTTGTCAAGCTCGGAACATTGTTATGGAGGCGTTTCCCCTTCTGGATGCAAGCTTTGCTCATTTCCGCCCGAGCGCGGGCTTGGCCTGGCCTGGCCTGTTTGGCAGAGAGGCGGCAGATGGTGCTACGGGGGATTCTGGGTCATGTGGCACGGCAAGCCAGTTACTAGCATTAGGCATCGCAGCCGGCCGGTCAGCCAATGCAGTGGAACTTCGCAGGGCGGTTCTCGCTGCCAATGGCGTCGGAGGGGCAGAACAGCAGGCTCCAGCGCGGCAGAGACGCTGGATCCTGGAAGGCCCGGCCTGCGGCCCGATCTACGGGCCGAGAGGTGGCCGGCATTATTGTTGTGTAGGTGGGCTACGACTCACCAGATGGTAAAGCATGGAGACTCATCCAGGCACCTCGTGGAGAAGGAGCGACAGCGCAATTGCGACCTATCGGTGTCCAGCTAGTGCCACACTGCTCAACAGAAACCGCTGGCTCTGAGGGATGAGCTGGGCACTGTCGAAAGGTGTTAGGCACGATCTTCAGCAAACAGATCCACTGTTTCCCGCAAGTCTGCTTTCCGTCCATCGCCGAGCAGCGGAAGCACGATGTAGATCCGAGCCGACTACAATAACGGATTGTGTACGTATAACGCGATCTTCTATTCATCCACAGCGAGCCTATTGCACCGTGCCTGAGGAGGGCCGTGGCCTGCTGGCCACGGCCAGTGTGCGGGAACGCATGGAACACCCATTCGAAGGCGCTACAGATGGTCAATTGAAGGTGCCACGCATGGCCCAGGCTGTGGTGGCGAGCGTCGTAAAAGACAATCACTGCATTATACATGCTGTGGTGGGCAGCGGTAACCCCCTCTCGTCCAGAGATGGTCAGCAGCCTTATCTCCGCCGGCGGGCCGGTTGGTGGTTCGTCTGAGGGCCTGTCAATTGTTTCGTCTGTCGGGAAGCGTGCGTGCCCCAATGCCACGCTGGTCCCATTGTTGACGGAGCACGGATGAGTATGTGCTGGCTTGGCCAGATAGCACCGACTGTGTACTGGTAAATCCGAGAAACGTCGTCAAGCTGATCACACCCGTTTGTTTTTCCTCGGGTTTCCAGCGCGGAGCTGCGGCGTGCCAGGTGTGGCCGTTTCCAATACAGCTGATGCCCATACAGGCACCTGCCCGATGACGGCTGCTGCCGTCGCCGCTTTCGGTACATTGGCTGGGACGGGACGGGACGCCAAGGCGGAAAGACCAGGAACGGCGCCGTCTGCGTGCAGTGGCAGCGGAGACATCTTGGCGCACCCGTTGGCGCCGATGAGATGGGGTGGGAGATGAACTGTCAAACACGAGCTTCTGAGCCAATCCGACGCCAAGTGCGATGTGGATGCGCGTCGGCTGCGGTTGTTGTAAGCATCGCCTATGCCTTGTCCGTAGCGCAGGCTCGTGAGAGCTGTGATCAGGAAGGTTTCCAGAATATGGGACGGCGTTCTCGAAAGTGAGCCGAAAGAGGCCGGAGTTGGTGAGAGCTGGCAGGGGTTGGTGAGAGCTGGCACGATTTGGCAGGAGCTGGCACGATTTGGCAGGAAGGTGCGGTGGGTTTGAAGGACTTCATGCTAGCGGGAAACGAGCTGCGGTCAAGGGATCTCGGGATCTGCATGGTGCCCGGATTTGCAAGACGCAGCTGCTTGATATCTGAATATGGCACTGCTTCTTGCTGGACAATGGGCTCCGGGTTGTCGCAAGACGGCTCCGCGCAGCAGCAGCGGAAACTACGGCGCTGCGTTGTTGGGACGCCCATTGCACTGTAACTTCACCTTGACAGTGCCGCTTTTGCCGTTATTCTCTGTCTTGGCGTCGACCAGCCAAACAATATATAAAATGCTGTCAATGCGAGTCAGCAGAGAGGAATACTAGTCCCAGCTGCCGGTCTGCTTTTTCTCGAGACCGCTCCACATATTCGCAGACTAGCCGGGTCGGTCGGTATTCAGAGTGACAATGCTTGCGGCAGCTCTGCAAAGGGAGTGCTCCGTAGGGTGACATACACTTTATTGCTGGGTTGAACAAGGCGTGGAAACCCTGTTAAAGCCGCAAATGGCAGGCGGTTTCGCCAGTGCTCGTGACCACCTGTCACTGTGGCGTCTTTCGCTCTGGGCGATGCACTTTTGAAGTTAGTCGGCGGTACACCTTTGAAGCCATTCGGCTCTTGCCCGTTGAAGCCAATCAGCGATGCACCGCTGAGACCTTACCACTCAGCAATCAGTAATGGCACGCCGCTGCGCATCGGGACCCTGGAGCCCCCACGGATGATAGAGATATAAATTGACTATATATAGTAAAATTGCATTGTATTGGAGTTGAAAGAATCAATATTGGAAATTCCGCTACATATGACTTCCAGAAATCTTAGTTGTGACAATATTGATGTGAGCGTGTACGCCGTTCGGCGCCATTCACGACTGATTCTTCAAGTTGTTGCTTAGCCATTCCAAACCCTCGTACAGACCCTCACCGGAGGTGGCACAGGTGGCCTGGATGAACCAAGGGCGGTTTCTGATCGAGTGCAAGCCCAACTTCTCGGTGATCTCGGCCGCCGACATGGCTTCTGGCAAATCTTGCTTGTTGGCGAAGACCAACCAGACGGCGTTTCTCAGCTCGTCCTCGTTCAGCATTCTCTGCATCACCTCTCTGGCCTCGGTGATACGCGATCTGTCGTTCGAGTCCACGACGAAGATAACACCCTCTGTGTTTCTGTAGTAGTGTCTCCACAACGATCTGATTCTGTCTTGTCCACCGACATCCCAGACTGTGAACGAGATGTTCTTGTACTGAACGGTCTCGACGTTGAAGCCGATTGTGGGGATCGTGGTGATCACCTCACCCAATTTCAGCTTGTACAGCACGGTGGTCTTACCGGCACCGTCCAGACCGACCATCAGGATACGCATCTCCTTGTTCCCGAAAAGGTTGCTAAACAACTTGGATGCAAACAAACCCATCTTGCTAATTACGTCTGTTCTGTGTTACGTCCTGCCTTATGTGTGCCTGAGTAAATCTGAAAAAACGGCCTTGCGCTGCGGTTTCTTCGATGTCTGCGGGCGAGATGTTAGTACTGTGGTTCTGGGAAGGTTGGCTCCGCTGCGACGGCAGCAACCTGCTGCGGCTTGCTGCTGCTTGCTTTTGTCGTCGTGACCGCTGCTGCCGGCCATACCTGGCTCGGCCGTGTTCCACGACATCAATTTTTCCATGGAAAAGCCTGTTTTTCCCACTGGGCGAAAATAGGGCCTACAGGCGGAAAAAAACAAGCCCGGCAGCAGCAGCAATTCAGGTGGCAAACCGACTGGCTCACGCGCTTGCCCAGCACGGCACGAAGCGTGTCGGATCCCGGCCATAGGTGGAAGGATCCCTGCACGGTTGTGGGTGTTGGTGGGCGCGGCTGGCTGGTCTGTTGCCGTCCGGTGCAGCTCGTCTGCGTCGCTAGCGGAACGGGGGAATACACCAATACTTACGGTAATCACTCAATTTCTCCAGGCTCGGATAGTGTTAAATCAACAATCTCAAGTGCGACTGGTCCAGGTTTTGCGCTCTGTTGCGAATGATGCAGTATGTCGCTTCCTGGTGGATCGGAGGTTGTGTATTAAGTAGAGAAGAACTTTCACGATTGGCCTCAGAGAAGGAATACGCCTGGGCGACAACGCGTCCATGAAAAATTTCTGGAAGTCACGTGCTGTGGAAGGGTAAGTCGCGAAACACGCGACGTGGCGGTCCCCTGGGAAGCGGGGAAGGCGATGGAAATTGGTAGAGAGCTCTGTTCGACCCAGGCTACCGCGCATATCCGCAGATGCTGTGCTATTCGTGCGTAGGCTAGCTCGTGACGCGGTTCCGCCTATTTGCTGGGGGGCGCCAGGGGCGCCAGAACGTGGCGACGCCCATCCGGCTGAGGCCACGTTGGCACCGTGCCACGTGATATGTGGGTCTGGAAAACAAGTGTCGCCTCGAGAATTTGAAAGAGAAGGCGCTTTGCTGAGCGGTAGACCCTCTGGGTGGTGAATCACACCGTCAAACAGGACTTTGAAAAGGAATTATGGCGGTAGAGCTGCCAACAGTGGAATATGGGTACGCCAGCTGTGGCTTGTGCGTGGACAATATTATTCGTATAACGTGATTGTATGTGTGTTAAGCTATCTGGGCAGCCGCCTACTATGTTTCATCTTCGCAATTCCAATGACTTAAAATTGTTTGCACAGTTGTGTTTTTTTGTATTCAATGTGATTCGTCGTTTTGAAGCTCAGCTGGAGCAGCGCTCCATTTCTGTTCCACAGGTTTTAAAACCTGAGCGGAACTCTGTGCAGAGGGTCTCAGCTTCTAAGTTATTCTTATTGATTAATATATATGTTTATTCATAATCTGACCTGCAGGTATCTAGATTCATGGCTGATGCATATTCAATCAATATATAGCGTCAAACGGCATGAACTCCGCTACCGCCAAAGAAAGTACCTGCTATCCCAACCACCTGATGTAGTGGGCAATAGGAATGGTTGTAGCTTGGTCAACTGCACAGTCAACATAAATCTGAGGTTTTGTGCTTTACGAGTATGAGTTGTGATCCACTTCTATTCTAACCAAAGCCATCAAGTTCACAAGAGCTTAAATAGATTACTCTGAGTGCTCGATGGTAAGGCAATAATGTCTCTTCATGAAGAAAACCATATCGGAAAATTGAGGGCAACAATCATTGCGATCAAATATTTTGGTTGGATCGATTGTATATGTCTGGCTGTCTTTCTTGGGAGCATGTTTTTCTTACTTTCGATTTCACCACCTTGTCAGCATCTAAATCGATATTATATTGTATGTTACTATCACAGCGGAAACCATCCTCTATTCTGCAAGCTTTGGTGCTATGACCATAATTGAGGTAACAAAACATTTTTCTGAAATTCGCTGATGCAGGGCCTCTACCGTGTCATTCTGATCAATGTATAGCCAAGAATATCACGAGTAGCTGGTCGTTAAACGAACATCTCAATGTTAAGAGTGCTCGGTGTACCATATTGCTATATTTGTACTCATATTCAAAATTATTCAGCATGTTTCCCACTGGTCATTGGCACAATTTAGTTTTCTGAAGTATACATTTTTTTAGTCCTAAACCATCTGCACTTACTGCAGAGAAGAAAACATTTCATGTTGCAGCCATTGTTATTTCCATCAACTTCAAGTGAATTCTATACTTTTCATCGCTATCCATCGTCACTATATTCTTCATAGCGTTTTCTTAGGTATGGGTAATTTCACCATTTCATATGTATATCTTAGTGAATCAATGCTATTCCATAAGCTTCATTTCCCAGACTAGACATATAGTCCCAAAATTACAACATGACGAGGTGTCTTCGTTATTTTACTATTATCACATCGCAAAAAGAATCCATCATTAGGATCGATTTCCTCAAGGAGCCATGTCAATAAGGTTACCAGGCCTTTCACAAATTTATAAGTGTGCTCAAAAATCCATATATTGGCACATTCCAAACTCATCTAAGCATACAAATAACTCTCTTACATCATCTGCAACATTTTCAACCTCCATCTCTTCATATTACAAATTTTCTAGAGGGGTACACCATATTTTAATGCAAAACCGAGCTAATGGCATAGAATACCTGCCTCTTCAGATAGACTGGCTTCGTGAAAATCTATATTTATGCAATTAATGACTAGCAATGTGTAAATAATACTTTCTAATGAGTTTATTTACCAACGTTGACTTTACAGTTGGAATACTTATGTAGTCCTCTGATAAAGACCGAGTATGAAACCTGGTCATTATCCTCTTCAAAGTGGAACTCTGTCAAACGTATATGCCATGGAGGAAAACCTTGGAGGTCCAACTGTGGTCCAAAATAAAGAAGCAAGTCAGGCTCCGGTCCAACTAATTGGATAAGCTCTGTATCCACTAGTTTCATTGTGATATCCATGACCTTCATATTATTATTAGCAACCAAATCGGCCATAGTTCTGGTCAAATCAACGATAGTTTCTCTTCCATCTCTATTAGATAGCAACGCTATCTCGATAGCAACTTTATTCTTATTCTCTTCCTTATCCTTGAAAGCAAACTCATCCTCTTTGTTAAAGTACACTTTGTTCAGATGAGGAATTCTCACAGCAAATTTCGGGATATTGTTGGGACCGTAGTACTTCGCAAGCCGGTCATGAATCTCTTTTCTAAATTCATGAACGTTTTTCTTCAAAAGACCATTATAATCGTATAATACAAGGTGCTTGATTCCTGCTGATACTGTCCAGCAGACTAGCTCACTACCGTCATTGAGCAGCCCTTTTGTACCACCTCCGACAGCACTGATTGGTTTTACCTCTAAGATGGCAGCCAATCGCCTTGGGATTTTCTTCAATTTCAAAACATCTTGTCTAATCAATTGGGGCGTGTTGCTAGGGTTGTAAATCACATTGAATACCCTCAACTTCATCTTATTAAACTGGTATTGTGAGTATCTGAAAAGCCCATATGCAAGGTACAGAACAACTAATAATATGCGAAATGTGAAGTACTGTATGGTTCCAACAGTACTACTCTGAAGCGACCCTGTTCTTTTTATCTCAACATCCTGCATCAATGAGTCCTCGACCTTTTTTAATTTCTGTGATCTGGAATGCTCTGTTATCACCCCATCCTGACTGTCATTTTGAGCTGCCTCTTCTTTGAGTCTGGTAGACTCGCTAGCTTTCAACTCACGTAAATTTATCTTATCCATTTTAAAGACAAACTACTCAGCGCTATTTTTGAGGGCGGTCGTGTGTTTGTCCCTGATCAAGTTAATGATGTCAAAAAAAATTGAAATATGAGCCTCAGACTACTGGAATGCAGCTGTATATTGCACTTGTTCACACCGTGCAAGTCCTAGTATATGTAGGAACACTTTATGGTGAGGCCAAGTTGTCTTATTCTTCTTTGAAACCAAACTTGTTTCCTATGGTCTAAGCTTATTATTACAGATCTTATTATAGAGTGTTTCAAATGTAAAAGAAGCACGTACCCGCCAATGGAAAAGAAATAGTACACGTATAAAATTATGTTCGTAAAATATGATATTAAAACATCAAAAGTTCATTGGAAATATCCGAGTCCTTTCGTTACCTCGGTTATCAATCTGTCATGTAGTTTATCCTATATATCGTCTTTGGTATTGATTGTAGATGTCTCTAGTACCGTAAATTGTTTGTTGTTCATGAGATGTATTCATAGCACCCTTTGCCGGTATTAAGTTGAAAGTGGTAACCAACAATGTAAATTCTGAGTCTTGACTTGAGAGTCGTTATGCATTGGTCTTATCTGTATCATTTCCCTCTTGAAGTACTATCGTTTAAACTTTCTTGATCCTCTCCTTCTTGCTGGTAAAACGAATTGCATTCAGGCGGAGGTCTTTGAAAACTTGAAACAAAACTTCTCCCCACTATTAAATTGTGGTTTCCCAAGTCCTCTCCAGAATCGCTTTTTGGAGGTTTATGCAATAAATCTTCTAATTTGGTTTTCCCATCAACACTGCCTACATCATTGTTTGTTGCATTGTTATGCATGTTTCTGTTCAACTCCTGAGCAAAAGAAGATAAAGCAGTTGTGTTAGTGGAATTAGAACGACTTTCAATCAAATGCGCCATGTACATGTTGATATCATAGCTATTTGCAGAGTGATTCTCTCCTTGTCTGTTGTTGTTGAAGAAGGACCTGCCTTCCTCTCCAGGTTCAGAGCCTACTTCATCACTGGAATCACTTAGTATTGACGGTGGACCCCTATTGTACGTATTAATGCCCAAGCCGTTCCCAAGATCAACGTAGTTGTTTGCCATACCATGGTACGCTGTTTGAGGGTGCTCCATTTCCGGCCTGTTTAAACCAGCCATCTTAATGTCGTGGCTGTTGTCGTTGTTGTCACTGTCGTTGTTGTCGTTGTTGTCATTGTTGTTGTTGTTGTCATTGTTGTCGTTTTTGTCGTCTTCATTGTTGTTGTCCGTTGGCCAATTCGCTACTGGGTTGTCTGACGTTTTACCAGTCTTATGCGAAATGCTGTTTCGTATATCGGGCAAGTCGTTATTCGGATGAGAAAAATGGGAAACAAGCTTGCTATAATCAACTGTCTCAATAGTAGTATTACCTCCACTATTGTTAATATTTGCATTTATATTCTCTGTTTGACTTCTGCCGTTTTGAGTGTTTTCAAGATACTCTTCTATCGATCTTTCCCTGATTCTTTTATTCCATTTTGTTGACTCCATACTATTTGGTGATTTGCTGAATAGTTCGTCAATTTGTTCTAAGGTTAAACCCTTAGTCTCATAAATTGTGAAATATGCCACTACAACACCTAAAGCATTCAGACTGCCCCAAATAAAAAATATTCTGGGACCCATAGTAGAGGTATGCAAACCTGTGTCAACTATATATGGCGTTATTAGCGCACAAATAAAGTTAACCAGCCAATTTGCCGCGGCACAGATAGCAGTACATTTAGATCTAATTCCTAACGGATAAACTTCGGCAGAAATAACCCAAACAAGTCCACCCCAAGTACTTGAAAACCCTGCTATGAAGAGGCATATAAATGCAATCATAACCTTGTTTCCTACAACCGAATTCGTCGATGTGCCTACGATAGCAACAATAAAATTGGATATTGTCATGATTATACCCCCAAACACCAGAACTTTCCTTCTTCCCAAATATTCGACTAAAAACAACCCTGGGATATTAAATACCACATTAACGGCATAGGTGATAAGTGACACAATGTAACTCTTCTTGACACCAGTTTTATTGAAAAAGTTGACACCATAATAAAAAATAAAATTGATACCCGAGAATTGTTGACAAGCTTGAATTGCTATTCCAGATAGCATTCTCAATCTTTGTTTTGGTCTGCTTTTGCTGGAACGAAAGCAATCCCAAAAAGATGTAGCGTTGAAAGAACTTTCGTAGTCATAAGTTGCCTTGATTTCAACCAACTCTTCGAGAAGTCCAGAATCATGTACAGGTACACCCCGTAAGAAAGACAATGATTCAGCAGCTTTATTAAGGTCACCCTTTAACACGTAAAAACGTGGGCTTTCTGGCAAAAAAAGCATACCAATGGCTAATATGAAAGACCACACATACTGCAAGCCTATGGGTATTCTGTATGATGATGAACCATTTCTAGAATGGGTACCTTGGGATACAGCACTAGAAACTAAAAGACCCCAAGTAATTGCCCATTGATACGTTGAAATTATTGCACCTCTCAAATTTTTACTTGCAGCTTCACCTTGATACATTGGCACCACAGCTGAGATTAGGCCTATCCCTAAACCTGAAACTACTCTTCCTCCAATCAACAATGGAATTCCGTTCGCCGCAACTTGCAATGAATTTCCTATGCAAAATATGATCGTCGTACTGAATATGATTGTATATTTCCTCCCGTAGGAGTCGGAAATGAATGGTGCCGCCAAGGCACCAATGAATGTTCCCATTGATAGGAATGAAACTATAATAGACATTTCCCTTGCTGTAAACTCTTCGTGGTTTGGAGCAAAGTGATACCGCACATAGTTCATGTCTGTGATGCTATTGATGAGGCCCGTATCGTATCCAAACAAAAATCCACCGACTGCAACAAATAAACCTACTAATATTGACATAACATTAGACTGTTTCATGGGAGGTTCTGAGAATAGTAAAGAAGCTTCATCTGATAGTGAAAGTATCGCTGACACCTCTGAGGGAGCGTAAGATTCTTGTTGCCATCGGGAAGCATCTGGATGATGTGTTCCATTTCCATCAAAGGTATCTGACGTTCCCTGATGACTTCCATTTGTGGTTCCTTGTTGGGATTGCTGGTCCTTATTGATATCCCTTTGTGTACTCGATGAGTTGCGTCGTACTGACAGTCCCTTGTTCACTGTCTGGATTGCTCGGTAAAAGAAGCTTCTTCTCTCATTGTCAACAATTTCTTCCTGAATTCGATCTTCTTCGTCCATTATTGTGTATTAAGATTTATATAGTTTCCAGATTGTTACTGACACTTTTATTGCATTATCTTCACTGCTTCTGATGTATCTTGCTCGTTGAGCGTAAAATGGGTGTTTGCTGCAGAGGGACAAAAACTTCGAAAAGACTCAAATCGGTTTTACCCAATTTAGTACTCTGAACTAATGTTGTCCAACTACAAACTTAATGCAGTAAACCTTTAAATGTTTCTCAGGTATTCCGTATATTCTTTATTTTCTACTCGCTTATCGCGAATTAATAGGCGAATCCCTGGAGTGAGCTAGTTTCTTCCTAGGCAGAGGAGTAAAAATAAGGTGTTTAAAATCTTCTAGAATACTAGTACACTTATACCAATGTGTATTTCTGTATTTATCCTCGGTATTATTGATGTAAGCCTTTTTTCCAAATTCCACTCTCAGTTTCAGGACCCAGCTATTTGAATTTCTTTACTGAGACTTAAATTTTTTGACGTTTCTACGATAGGATATGTAATTAGTTAGAAGTGATCCGCAAGCGGCATCACAGAATAATTCAGAAAATATATTCCGGTCAGTTTATAGATGAATGGTGAATACTGGCATCTAAAGCGATCATTCATTTAACGTAGGATATTTTTTATTTCTTTGGTGGAGAAGTGAATTTTTAGTACTTAGATAAAACCTTGTAAGATGCACTTTAGCGCTGAAAACTATGCTTAAGCTTCAATGAAGAAGATTGTGTTCGCTAAAAGATTTAGGAGTGATAGATGTTTAGTACAATTTGCGCTTTCAATCTAATGGTTTAGAAATTTTTGTCATCAGCTTCCATTTGGAGGGAATCGAAAATATGAAATAGACTTAGTAGGAATACTTATCCCATTGAAAATATATATTATTTACTATACAGAAAATGTATGTCTCTAGTTCATATAAAAAAATACTATTCGGATGTCGCCTCTGCGATACCAATTAGTCTTTTCACACCTGTTAACCAGTTCCCACCCTCTTGTGAGTGGTTAGTCGCAATATCTCTATGCACTTCCATCGCCTCATTGTACTTCTTTTCCTTCATGTATCCAATCAAAATTTGAAGTTTGTCAATGGTTGGTTGCGTGAGTAGATCCTGTTTTTCCAAATGAGCAAACAATATGTTTAGTCTTTTCTCACTATCTTTGAGCTGCTTTGTAAATTCCTTAGGGATAAGGGGTGTCACACGAGCTAGTTCCTCTTGTAGAAAATCTACAATTGGTTGTTGATCAGCCGGAATACCAACTGGTGTCGAATTATCTAAATTAGTTGTTGGCTGCGCGTAATTTCCTGTGACAGGAGGTGGTGTTGGTACACTTGTTGGCCCTGTCGTAGTCAAGTTTGCACGGCTTGGTTGTCTTTGAACTGACTCTAGGATTGTACTGGCATTTTCAACACTGGAAGAGTTATGACTCTTCTTTTTCAGATTAGTTGGTGGTGGCCCATAACTTGGCTTTGCAGGAGGGATAGTCTGCGCAGATGGTTGTGCTCCATTCATTGGAATACCTGAGGATCCATATGGGTTGCTTGGAGGAACACTTCCAACCATGGTTTGTTGCATAGGTGGTGGTGCATAAGGATTGGCAGGCTGTACAGATGGTGACATGTTGCTTGCTGGGCCGTAAGGATTGTTCTGTACAGGAACCGCAGGCATTCCATAAGGTGCAATCTGAGGAGTGGATGGAACTGAAGGAGGCTGTGAAGGAGCATAAGGATTTGTGGTTGTACTTTTGACTGGAGCAGTTGGTACTTCGTTGGATGATAAGATTCTTGAAGCATTTCGAGAACTTTTCAAAGGTGGTGGAGGCATTGTAGATGTAGATGAGGATTTCCTTTGGTTAATACCTGAAGCAGCGTTAATTGGAATTCCCGGAACTTGTGCATGTGACAATGCTGATGCAGGCGTAGCAATATTGGCAGGTGCAACAGTGACTGGTTTAGCACGGGAGGGTTTTTCCTTTTCCTTAACTTTTAGTGGTAAATCATTCCAACCATCATTAGCCTTTCGATTCAAATGTGGAGTCTGTCCCGATAGCCCAGAAGGTGGAGCCATTGTTGATGAGGCACCCGCATATGTAGACAAAGGCTGAGGCGAAGAAATGAATGTTGGTGTTGGGTTTGTAATAGGGGCAAATCCTTGCGTACCAGACGATGAGATGGAAGGATGTCCAGATGCTGCTGCTGCATATGGATTCACTGGAGCATTAAAGGGTTTCGTCGATTGAGAAGCTGCAGCCGGTGCTGCCATCGTGTTAATTGGTACATTATTGGTAAATGCAGGTGATGGAGCCATAGATGGCGCATACTTCTTAGCTGGGGGATTTGTGGCCGTTGTAGCAGCTGGTGTGTAAGGGCTTCCCTTGGTTCCCGCATTGTTCATACTGGCTAAAGAAGATGGCTGAGGAACAAACTGAGTTTGAGTAATCGCAGGATTTCCGTAAGTGTTCGTGGATGGAGCCACGTATGGCGTAGACGCAGTAGGAGGCATAGAAATGTTGTTTGAGCTTGATGTAGCCACCGAACCGTATTTGGCTCTGCGGTTGACATTAGTTGCTGCATTCTTAACTTTACCAGATGCTAATAATACTCTTTCCTTTTCTGTTTTAACCGTCTCGTTGGTTCCAGGTAAGGTTTCTAACAATGAATAGGCTAACTCGAAATTACCACTGGAAGCAGCAACATTAACATATTCTAAAAATTTAGCAATTAACTCGGTATTTGTTATCTCTGAACTAGTTTCAATAAAACTGGTGAACACTGTAAATCTCTCAACAAACTCGGCAAGACATTCAGAATGAGCTTCATATAAAGAACCCTTTTCTTTCTGTATTTTTGCCTCCAAAGTGGTGAACTCTTTTAACCAAACTTCAGCAACCTTATCTAAACAATCAGCTGCTAAGTAAGTGGTCAGGGCATCCGATCTTGAGCCTGCATCCATTAACCTGTCGCCCAGTTGAATTAGCAGTTCGTTTTTCTTGGCAATATCATCTTTGTGTATTTGGTTAATAGCTCTAGCTGCATATTTCCATTGCTTCACATCTAAGTTACTAACCAAATCAGAAGCTTCCTTATTTGACATGGAATATAGCACTCTAGCCAATGAAGAGTTGTTAGCATGAGTTGAAAAGTAAGCATTCTTTACTTTGTCCTTGATATTCGAATCATTTGAATCTAAAGCAACAACTAAAGCTTCCAATAGCAAATCTTTTTCTAAAAACTTGGTAACAACATTCTTGATATCAGAGTTTATTAACTTTCTTGTAATATCTTCAGCAAAGTCTCCCGATAACTTAAATGGGCCTTCAGGCTTGTAAGCTGTCTCTATTTTTTCGAAAAAGTTTTCTCCATCATCCTTTTCATTTGCAGCGTCATTTTGAGAAGATGTTTCATCGTCAAATGCTAACACTTCATTGAGAACCTCTGCCTTACCATCCATGGACAATTTCTCCAATAAATTCCAGTCCTCTTCATTTGGTTGGTCAATAGAGTTCGCTAGTCTTTGGTTGATGAGCGGTTTATAATCCTTAGATTGCAAAGCCTCTTCAAGTTCCTTATTCTTTTGCATGCCAGGTAAGTTTGGTTTTGTGATATTCACTCCTTTTCCATCTGCTGTTATAGTTACGAGCTTGCCTCCGAATGCCCATTGAGCAGCTGCCGATTTGTTCCCATACCATTTAGGAGCATGTAAATGTAGCACAGTTGGCTTTTCATTTGATTCTTCTTGAGAAACATGATTCCAGAAGTCTGATTCCGACTCTTGTTGCTTGGTTGCACTGACCTCCTGATCAAGAGTTGTGACCAAGTTTTGTAACGTCTCGACCTTTATCTTATTATCATATGACGCAGAGGCAAAGATATCTGGTGCATTTGGAGCAAATTTGGTTTTAAAGCACCAATTTCCTCTTGTAGGAAACTGTGTAAGCTCTTTCCCAGCTTCAGGATCCCATAAAACAACAGTGTTATCTCTTCCACTGGATAATAGCAAAGTTTCATCTTGTTGACACCAATCCAACGAAAGGATGCCCTTCGTTTGACCATGTGCGAGGACAGATACGGGAGTATTTGCATTTCTAAGATCCCACACAAGAATCAATGGTTCATTATCATTACCTGTAGCTGTGGCTACACGGGTTGAATTTTTTGGATGCCATTCAACCACTGATAATTGTGGCTTTGTACCGGTGGTGGGTGAAGTATAGCTCAAGTGGATAACCTCCTTCTTGGCCTTCAAATCCCAGATTGAGGCATAACTAGTTGCACCAGCAGATGCAAAGACATGAGCCAATGATTGATTCCATGCTAAAGAGGTAACTTCCTCAATTGGTGTCATTGGTGTACCTGCTGTAAGTGGTGAATAGCTCTTTTCATTATTCAAACATTTGTTTAAATCCCAAATGTATATTTCCCCATTTCCACTTCCAGAAACCAAAACATTTTGCTGTTTAGAGTTGAACTTCAATGACTTCACAGCTGACGAATGCTTCTTAAATTTACCCTCCGATTTCAGTTTAGTGTTTTCACATGAAAATAGTTCAACGGTACCATTATCTAATGCACCAGCTAAAGTTTTATTATCAAATGACCAGTCAAGGTCATTAAACTTTGCATCGGCTTTGATAGACGCTAGTGGTTTCGTTGGATCTGTCGATAACAGGGACCATAGCTCTAGCTTTGACTCACTGGAAAAGTTTGCATCGACAGTACCTGAAACAGTACCAGTTGCTAATAAGGGTATTCTATCGTGAGACCAAGCAAAAGTCGCTGTTCTTTCGTATTCCGTTAATTTAACCATTTTTTAGTTCCTTTCTTCCTCCCTCACAAATTGTTAAATAATTGAAGAATAAATCAATCTTGAGCAGTCTTATATAATTGACAGTTGACTTAAAAGTGCTAGCTTATGCTCACAATTGATCAGGATTTAATGGACGGCCTATTTACTTAGGATATATTCAAACTTGAAGTTAGCTTTGCATATAGAAAAGACCTTGATTTTTGACACGATTTCTGTTAATATTATTTTCGACAGTTCTAATCGTTAGCGTGTTTGTCACTTCATACTAATCGTTATTAATGACTTGCATGCAGTACAAAAGTGGGCATCTATTCTTCAATTCCATCTGTGGTCATTAAGACTCCTTTCAAACCTAGGGAGTTGCATGGTTAATTTTCCCTTGTTATAAAGAACCTAGGACTTTGATCTCTCGTTTTTAAAGGAAGTTTGCCCCAATGTTTGAAATATATACTGAACGTCTCTTAACTGGCTAATAAGTACGGCACTTTAACCAAAATATTGTTGGTATTTAGATCCATTTTAAAGTTAATTATCTCTAATTATCTTTTTTTTTTTTTTTTTATTGGTAACAAGGATTCGTTGAACTTCTTTATTAAACACAGGATATCACTTCTTGTATTTTTTTATATTTCGGGTATTTGTTTATGTAACTAAGCGAATAAGTCCCGATCGTATATTAAATACAAAAATATACATGAAGGGTCTACGAAAATAATCTACTCTGTCAGTCTTAGACCACACACAGGATATTGAAAGTCTTCAAAATTTTCTTTGTACTGTCTTTATGGAGATATGCTTAGCTCAAAAGTCAGAGTGCATATATGTATATAAATTTTAAGGTCCCAAATGATTGCAGGATATGATACCATTGAAAAGTGGATTATTTAGGTTTAAGAGGTTATGACACTATAATTCCACTTTTTCTTATGCTCTGTAACGAATTTCCGCACTAATAAAGCTCCCAAATATTCAAACATAATATTTGTGAAAATTAACCAACCACTATCCCTCAAACAAATCCGTTTTGAAAGCGATGGATGAAGCAGCTAAAAAGTCTAAATATTACCAGCAAGCTCTCGAAGAGTATAATGAATTGAAAAAAGAAGAGGAGCCTGATGTATGGGATGAAAGAATAACGAAAACCGGTTGTTATGTTGAAAATTTGGCACTACAATTTTGTCACGCAGAAACTAACGATTGGAGACAGTGCTACAAGGAGATGGAATTGTTCAGAAAATGTTGGGATCAAAACGGCAATAGGGATAGGGTCAAAACCGTGGACAGAATCCCAAATGAAGGAAAATGACGAACAGATTTGATTACCTACCAACGACTTAAGACTCCTCTTCAAATATAGGGAATGATTTATGAATATGCTATAAAGACTTAAACGACTTGATAGATTATTGTAAATAGTAAAAGTACAAAACAAGTAAGTAGCACACATTTTAGATAGATTGAATGAATTACTGGTATGCTTACCGTTGTTCTCGCTGTTCTCATGTTCTCTCATTCAAGATCGGGCAAGTCGTTTTAATTAAAAAGAGAAACCAGACAGTGTTTTAATGAGATGTTGAAGAATAAACAAAATAAATAGTTTCTGTTCATAGTATGAGGATTAACAAGCAAAAATCAAATAAGAACCACTCCATCAAGAGGCTTCACACTGCCCTGAGGAGCCTACTGGAGAAGAGAACAACTCGTCGTCCTAAAAGCACCTCAAGCAACCAAGATAAACTTCTGAAGAAGGATGGGGCTCTATTCATACTGTCAAGAGAAAATCAACTGATACCAAAACTTAGTGATGATGAAGTCATGGAACGACACAAGAGAGCTGATGAAAACATGAAGCGCGTTTGGACAAACATCATTGAGAAATACGAAAATTTGCCTGACCAAGGAGATGTAATTGATTTACAAACAGGCGATATTTTGGAGGATAACGGACATTTGAGAACTTTACATCAACAGGACACACCAACCCAACTGGGCATTCCGTTTGGCCAGGTCAAGACAAGATACACCAGTATATTGAGCGATCTGATAGACATAGAAGAGAGCAACAATGATGTATGGGAAGAAAACGGAGATGATACACAGGAGGAGGAGCTCAACATAGGAGATGGAAATATAAGAGAATCTGATGAAGATATTGAAGAGGACAAAGAATATCTCAAAGAGAAATTAAGATCAATTCCTTCAAACGTTGGTTCTGATGAAGAATAAAATTAGTTCGGGTCTATGAATTAATTTTTATTCAAATATTTGCCTCAAAGAACCTGCATGAAAGTTTATCTGTTCAAATATTTAATTACACTATGAAACCATGTATGATTTTTGAATTGAAGTATAGCGTTTAGGCACCGATTTTCTAGCAATTTCTATACGGAAGCAGTCAGGAAAATAAAGTTGACTATAAAATGAGCCTTAATGATAAAGTATGAAACATACCCGAAAAAAACATTGGAAGACAAAATAATTAGGTATCCTACTGAGGCTAATGACTAGAACAAAAACTTATTTTGACATCTCAATTGGAGGAGTTCCAAAAGGCAGAATTGTCTTTGAGCTTTACAATGACGTTGTACCAAAAACGGCAGAGAACTTCCTCCACTTATGCAAAGGTGACAAGGGAAATACAAAAACAAAACCTGACGTGGCCTTGTGTTATAAAAATTCTATCTTCCACCGTGTAATAAAGGATTTTATGTGTCAATTTGGTGACTTCACCAATTTTGATGGTACAGGTGGTGAGAGCATATATGGGGAAAAGTTTGAAGATGAAAACTTCACTTTGAAACATGACAAACCCTTTTTATTATCAATGGCAAATGCAGGGCCAAATACAAACGGTTCTCAGGTATTTATTACATGCAAACCAACCCCACATCTAGATGGCAAACATGTGGTGTTTGGTGAAGTTATTCAAGGGAAAAGGATTGTGCGTTTAATTGAGGCTCAACAAACAGATACAACCAATGACAAGCCATTAAAAGATGTAAAAATAGATGACTGTGGTCAATTACCAGATGACTATATCGTTCCTGCTGATGCAGAAGAAACACCAACTGATGAATATGGCGATAACTACGAAGAAACTTTGAAAGAAGATGCGAAAGTTGACTTAAATGATTTCAGCAGTGTTCTCAAGGCTATTGAAAAAGTGAAGGCAATTGGTACTGAGCAATTCAAAAATAAAAACTTTGATGTTGCTCTTGTAAAATATGAAAAATGTCATAAATTTCTGAAGGACTACTTTCCTGAAGATTTGCCAGAGGAAGACATAAAAAAGATAAATCAATTAAAAGTTAGTGTTCCTTTGAATATAGCACTCTGTGGTTTGAAAGTGAAAAACTATAAGAGCGTTTTAGTTGCCTCATCTGAAGTATTATACGCTGAGGGTGCGGACGAGAAGTCCAAAGCCAAGGCTTTGTATCGTCGTGGGCTAGCATACTTTAATTTAAAAGATCCTGATATGGCATTGACCGATCTTGAATTAGCAACAACCTTTGAACAGAATGATCCAGCTATTTTGAAAGCGATTAAGGATGCCAAATTGCTCAAGAAGGAAGTTCGCGAAAAACAAAAAAAATCGTTATCTAAGATGTTTTCATGAATAAATATAAGTGGTGCACCTATGTATCGTATTTCCTTTATATAGAATTCGGGAAGAAGGTCTTCTGGTCTTGATCATGACGATTTACCATTGACCAGACCCGACTAATAATTATGAAAAGTGGTCACGTTTTATAACTAAATACGACGTTGAAAATTTTTTCTGGTTTCTGGTGGCAAATAAGTAAAAATTAAGTGAAGTAAATAATGAAATGCCTAGGCAAAGGTAGAAACCTTATTTGCAAATTCACTGGACAAGGTCAGCATCGCTAAAGATCGTGATCTACCGGAGGATAATATCATATTTTATTTGATAGCAATCACTTATTTGTGGGATTTATCCAGGTGTTTGGGCCAATATTTTCTCAAAAATCTATTGTTGAGTTAATTACAAGACAGAGGTTTTATATTCAGAAAGCATTGCAGATTCCTTTGAACAGGAAGTAAAAACACCAATAGTTTGTGGTACATCCTTGTATTAACTGGGACTGATATTGCATTTTGGTAATTGAAGTTCACCGCTCTGAACATCAACGATTACCAATCCCCTATCGGGTACAACGAATTTTCATTTCAAGGAGATTAATCAAAAGTGGCTACATTAGAGATAAGATTTAACACCCTAATCGAATCAATATATTTAAAGTACCAAGAGGATATCATTTTGACTGAGACACGGCATCCGGATAGACATTTTTTTAATCCATTATTATTCTTTTATTATTATTTGGCATTTTATTTCTATCAACACTTTCACATTCATACTCGTGTGATACATATACAAGCGAAAAACTTCCGTTAACCTGTATTCAATTGTTTTGACTTTTCCATCGATTTTGTTTCGAGTTCAAGGGAGAAACTTGTAAAGCGGATTAATAAGTTGAGCTAAATCAACAAGAACTTCAAGAAAAAAAATTACATTACGAAAAATCATTCATCAAAATCCTACAACTCTAACATAATGGTTGGACAACAATACTCTAGTGCCCCGTTACGTACGGTCAAGGAAGTTCAATTTGGCCTGTTTTCTCCTGAAGAAATACGTGCTATTAGTGTAGCAAAAATCAGGTTTCCAGAGACTATGGATGAAACACAAACAAGAGCTAAAATAGGCGGTTTAAATGATCCAAGACTGGGTTCGATTGACAGAAATCTAAAATGTCAGACATGTCAGGAGGGAATGAATGAATGTCCTGGGCATTTTGGCCATATAGATTTGGCTAAACCAGTTTTTCATATCGGGTTTATAACAAAAATCAAGAAAGTCTCTGAATGTGTTTGCATGCATTGTGGTAAATTATTGTTAGATGAACATAATGAACAGATGAGACAAGCCCTAAAAATTAAAGATTCAAAAAAAAGATTTAACGCCATATGGACACTTTGTAAAACTAAAATGGTATGCGAAACTGATGTACCTTCTGAAGATGATCCTACCCAATTAGTTTCAAGGGGGGGTTGCGGTAATGCCCAACCAACTATTCGTAAAGATGGTCTAAAATTAGTTGGTAGTTGGAAGAAAGATAAAGGCTCAAACGACGCAGATGAACCAGAACAAAGAATATTAACCACCGAAGAAATCTTAAATATTTTCAAGCACATTTCACCAGAGGATTCCACTAAACTAGGTTTTAATGAAGAGTTTGCTCGCCCTGAGTGGATGATATTGACAGTTCTACCGGTCCCACCACCACCAGTTAGACCTTCTATTTCATTCAATGAATCACAAAGAGGTGAAGATGATTTAACTTTCAAACTAGCCGATATTTTGAAAGCAAATATAAGTTTAGAGACATTAGAACATAACGGTGCCCCTCACCATGCAATCGAAGAGGCAGAGAGTCTATTGCAATTTCACGTGGCTACATATATGGATAACGATATTGCAGGCCAGCCCCAAGCACTTCAAAAGTCGGGACGTCCTGTTAAATCAATTCGTGCTCGTCTAAAGGGTAAAGAAGGTCGTATTAGAGGTAATCTTATGGGGAAGCGTGTGGACTTTTCTGCAAGAACTGTTATCTCAGGTGATCCTAACTTGGAATTAGATCAGGTTGGTGTGCCAAAATCGATTGCAAAAACATTAACCTATCCTGAAGTCGTTACACCCTATAACATCGACCGTCTGACCCAATTGGTTCGTAATGGTCCAAATGAGCACCCAGGTGCGAAGTATGTTATTCGTGATAATGGCGATCGTATCGATTTGAGATATAGTAAAAGAGCAGGTGATATTCAGCTACAATATGGTTGGAAGGTCGAACGTCATATTATTGATAATGACCCAGTTCTTTTCAATCGTCAACCATCTCTACATAAAATGTCTATGATGGCACACAGAGTGAAGGTAATGCCTTATTCTACCTTTAGATTGAATTTGTCGGTTACTTCTCCCTACAATGCAGATTTTGATGGTGATGAAATGAATTTGCACGTTCCTCAATCAGAAGAAACAAGAGCAGAACTGTCACAGCTATGCGCGGTTCCGCAACAAATTGTTTCACCACAATCCAATAAGCCTTGTATGGGTATTGTCCAAGACACATTATGTGGTATTCGTAAACTAACACTAAGAGACTCATTCATAGAATTTGATCAAGTTTTGAATATGCTGTACTGGGTGCCAGATTGGGATGGTGTTGTCCCCACTCCAGCAATTTTGAAACCAAAACCGCTATGGTCTGGTAAACAAATTCTTTCTGTTGCCATTCCTAAGGGAATCCATTTACAAAGATTCGATGAGGGAACAACACTATTATCGCCCAAAGATAATGGTATGCTTGTCATTGATGGACAAATTGTTTTTGGTGTAGTAGATAAAAAAACAGTCGGATCTTCAAGTGGTGGCTTAATTCATGTTGTTACAAGGGAAAAGGGTCCAACAATTTGTGCTAGACTCTTTGGTAATATTCAGAAAGTGGTAAATTATTGGTTGCTTCATAACGGATTTTCAACTGGTATTGGTGACACTATTGCTGACGGACAAACGATGAAGGAGATCACTGAAACGATTGCAGAAGCAAAGAAAAAGGTCGAAGAAGTTACCAAAGAGGCACAAGCAAATTTGTTAACTGCAAAGCATGGTATGACTCTTAGAGAATCTTTCGAAGATAATGTGGTCCGTTTCCTGAACGAAGCAAGAGACAAAGCAGGGAGATTAGCTGAAGTAAACTTGAAAGACTTGAATAATGTCAAACAGATGGTAAGCGCCGGTTCTAAGGGTTCTTTCATTAATATTGCGCAAATGTCCGCATGTGTAGGTCAGCAATCAGTTGAAGGTAAACGTATAGCGTTCGGCTTTGTTGATCGTACACTACCTCATTTTTCGAAAGATGACTATTCACCAGAATCGAAAGGTTTTGTTGAAAATTCATACTTACGTGGTCTGACTCCTCAGGAGTTTTTCTTCCATGCTATGGGTGGTCGTGAAGGTTTAATCGATACTGCAGTTAAAACGGCCGAAACCGGATATATCCAACGTCGTCTAGTCAAAGCTTTGGAAGATATCATGGTTCATTATGATAATACAAGTAGAAATTCTTTGGGTAACGTTGTCCAATTCATATATGGTGAAGATGGTATGGATGCCGCACATATTGAAAAACAATCTATTGATACCATCGGCGGGTCCGACAAAACATTTGAGAAGAAATACAGGATTGATTTGTTAAGCACGGATAACAACTTGGATCCATCACTATTGGAATCGGGTTCAGAAATCGTTGGCGATCTAAAACTGCAAAATCTATTAGATGAGGAATACACACAATTAGTTGAAGATCGTCGTTTCCTAAGAGAGATATTTGTTGATGGTGAATCCAATTGGCCACTTCCTGTTAATATCAGACGTATCGTTCAAAATGCGCAACAAACGTTTAGAATTGATCATTCTAAGCCATCTGATCTCACAATTCGCGATGTAGTAATTGGTGTCAAAGAATTACAGTCCCACCTACTTGTCTTAAGGGGTAAAAGTGAAATTATTCAAAATGCACAAACGGATGCTGTTACTTTGTTCTGCTGTCTGTTAAGATCAAGGTTAGCAACCCGTAGGATACTACAAGAATACCGTCTAACCAAGCAAGCTTTTGAATGGGTTTTGAACAACATTGAGGCCCAGTTCTTACGGTCTGTTGTTCATCCTGGTGAAATGGTTGGTGTTCTTGCTGCTCAATCTATTGGTGAACCAGCCACTCAAATGACGTTGAACACTTTCCATTTTGCTGGTGTTGCTTCTAAAAAGGTTACATCAGGTGTTCCTCGTTTAAAGGAAATTTTGAACGTTGCAAAAAATATGAAAACTCCATCGTTAACTGTATACCTACAACCAGAGTACGCTGACAATCAAGAGAAGGCAAAAGTTATCAGATCTGCGATTGAGCATACCACCTTGAAAAGTGTTACCGTTGCATCTGAAATCTACTATGATCCCGATCCAAGATCCACCGTTATACCTGAAGATGAAGAAATTATTCAACTACACTTCTCGCTTTTGGATGACGAAACAGAACAGTCATTAGACCAACAATCGCCATGGCTACTACGTCTAGAACTGGATCGTGCAGCAATGAACGATAAAGATTTAACCATGGGACAAGTTGGGGAAAAGATCAAGGAAACATTCAAGAACGATTTGTTTGTTATTTGGTCAGAAGATAATGCAGAAAAACTGATTATCCGTTGTCGTGTCATTCGTCCAAAATCTATGGATGCTGAAACAGAAGCGGAAGAAGACCATATGTTGAAGAAAATTGAGAACACCATGCTGGAAAATATCACTTTACGGGGTGTCGAAAATATTGAGCGTGTTGTCATGATGAAATATGATCGTAAAATGCCAAGTGAAGCAGGCGACTATCAGAAGGTTCCAGAATGGGTTCTCGAAACAGACGGTGTCAATTTACTGGAAGTCATGACTGTCCAAGGTGTGGATCCAACAAGAATTTACACGAACTCTTTCATTGACATTATGGAAGTTCTGGGTATAGAAGCAGGTAGAGCCGCCCTGTATAAAGAGGTGTACAATGTCATTGCATCTGACGGTTCGTATGTCAACTACCGTCATATGGCTCTGTTGGTTGATGTCATGACAACACAAGGTGGATTAACTTCTGTTACTCGTCACGGTTTCAACAGATCATCTACTGGTGCGCTAATGAGATGCTCTTTTGAAGAAACTGTTGAAATTCTTTTCGAAGCTGGTGCATGCGCTGAGTTAGACGATTGTCGTGGTGTTTCTGAAAATGTTATCCTGGGACAAATGGCTCCAATTGGTACTGGTGCTTTTGATGTTATGATGGATGAAGAATCATTGGTGAAGTATATGCCTGAACAAAAGATCTCTGAATTTGAGGAAGGAAAGGATGGCAATGCTACACCATACAGTGCGGAAAGTGGTTTGGTCAATACCGAAATTGATGTTAAAGATGAACTGATGTTCTCCCCACTGGTTGACTCAGGTACCTCTGATGCAATGGCAGGTGGGTTTACTGCATATGGAGGAGCTGACTACGGTGGAGCGACATCGCCTTTCGGGGCATACGGTGATTCGCCAGCCTCACCTGGGTTTGGCGGTGTCTCGTCACCCGGGTTTTCTCCAACTTCGCCGGCATACTCCCCAACCTCGCCAAGCTACAGTCCGACTTCCCCATCATATTCACCAACATCACCATCGTATTCTCCTACGTCGCCGAGCTATAGCCCCACATCGCCATCGTACTCACCAACATCACCATCATACTCACCAACATCTCCTTCTTATTCACCAACGTCGCCAAGCTACAGTCCGACGTCACCATCGTACTCACCAACATCACCATCATACTCTCCTACATCACCATCGTACTCTCCTACGTCCCCATCGTACTCTCCTACTTCTCCAAGCTATAGTCCTACCTCACCATCCTATTCTCCTACCTCACCAAGCTATAGTCCTACATCACCATCCTATTCTCCTACCTCACCAAGCTATAGCCCCACGTCGCCATCGTATTCACCAACGTCACCTTCTTACTCTCCTACTTCACCATCATACTCACCAACATCACCATCATATTCTCCTACTTCACCCAACTACAACCCAGGCTCCCCATCGTACTCACCAAACTCACCTAAAAAGGATGAAAAAGATAAGTCAAAGAATGAAACAGACTGATTCTGTATTCGGAAGAAAGATCATTGAGAGCCGCTGCTGGCTCATTCAGCAGTCATGCAATGTTATTTGTATTATAGTCAATTCGAATCACACTGGCTCACAAGCCTGTTACACTGGATATGTGCTCAAAGAGTTTGTCCAAATAATCTTACCAATAAAAATGATCGATTATCAACGATCAAATATATATAAAATATTAATGCTATTTGTTGTTATTGACTGGCTGGTACTCTGTCGGTACATCGACAACTCTTGGAGTAAAGGGACGCATAGCAACAGAGCTTACTGATCGGCCTTCTTGGAGATCAAGCCTTTGAAAATATCAAAGGAGTTTCCATCTGGTTGCAGGTGATACACTTCCCCGGTAAACTGGGTGTCGCTGCCAAGCACAAGCTCCTTGGCTATCAACAGTCCGTAATCTTCTGTAATCCCCGTGATCTTAGCCCTGGCGTTCATATGAGAAGCCAATGTGACAATTTGATCACTGTGCAGCCACAGCGAGTAGTATTTGGGCAAGATGACCTTCGCGCCATGATTGACGAAATCGTTAATCAAGGTTTCGAGCTGGTTCATGTAGAGCGCTTGCAACTTCTCAACCTGGATGTGCTTGAGGGGCTCAAGACGTGCGTGCTCGCGTTCCTCGTTCAAGATGTCGACCCAGCTGTTCAGAGAAGTCGTAGGGCCGTCGTGGTTCACGTTCAGACCACAGCCGAGGAGCAGCCAGTATTTGTTGCCGATGAACTGCGTGTTCACCAAGAGCCCCGATATCTTCAGGAACGCCGGCTCGATATCGACGAGCGGGACGAGCTTATGGTCCAACTGCTTGCCGACGAGCTTCATCTGCTTCGACCTGTAGTACTGCGGACTGAGGCAGTACAGATCGTTCGGCCACTTGATCCGTACGGGCAGGTCTTCGTAGCCTGCGCCGTACGAGGTAATGGCATTGCAGTACGCTAGCATCGACAGATACTGCACGAAGACAACAGATATCCTGTCGCCCGTCCTGGGGGAGGTCATTGGGAGAGTGACGACCGCGGTCGATGCAGAGACACCCTTGGGGTTGACCCAAACGTTTCCACCGCGGCCCCGGCCGGACACCTGGATCGTGCCGACGTGCAGCAGCGCGGACTCCGGAAAGCTCCTGAGCAGCGCCTTGTTGTCGTTCAGCAGGGTGCTCGTCGACGTGACGACCTCACCGTACAGCAACAGCGACCCAATGCGGTTGGCGGGGTTCAGGTTGCGGAAGTACAGCTCGACGTCGAAGTTTTGCGTGTGCTCGCGGGGCGGATACACCTCGGCGTCCGCAGGGACGACGATGGCCTTGGCGACCTCCTCGGGCTCCTGGTGGCGCAGGCCGTCGGCAGCGGCGTCGTAGCACATCTCGAAGCCCTGCAGAAGCTTGAAGCTGTCGTTTTCGGTGCGGAACTCGATGCCGCCGTCCGCGGCGCGGACGGTGCTGAAGTTCTCGGCGACGTTGCGCTGGAACTCATCGATGAGCGCGCGGTCGCCCGCGCGCGCCGACAGCAGCATCGGCGTCAGGTTTGGCGCCCGGACGTTCGAGAAGTCGTTGTTGCAGTTGAGCCCGGCCTTCGTCAGGATCTGCCGCAGAAACTGCAGCCGCGCGTGTTCGTGCTTCTCAAGCACGCTGACCACGCGCTCCAGGAACGCCTGGTCATCGGACTTGCGCAACAGCCGCAACAAGAACTCCGGGTGGGGGCCCGTCAGCAGCGCCTTGCCCCTGCCGACGGAGCAGAGCACAGCGGCAGCGGGCCCGCCGGCGCCGCTAGCGCGCTTGCCGTCCGTGTGGCGCACGTCGAGCGGCTCGACGTAGCGCGCCAGCACCTCGACGTTGTCGTGCGCGTCGGCGTCCACGAACACCGCACCGCCGTTGTAGTACGTGGAGAAGACAGTGCCGTCAGGTAGCAGCAGCGGGGCGGCGCGGGCACCGGCCTCGCTGCCGTAGCGGAAGCCTGCGTACGCGGGCCCGCGTGTGGTGTCCGGGAAGAAGCGCAGATCCCTGCTGCCGGTCACCTCCATCTGGGGGTCGCCCTGGGCGAACTCGACGCGGCTCGAGCCGAAGTACCCGCCCGAGCAGAACCCTATGTAGAGGCCGCCCTGGTTGCGGACAAAGTCCTTGATCCTGGGCAGCGCGGGCTTGCACTCGCGCACGCACGGCAGATCTGCGCCGCCGGGGAAAACCAGCGCAGACGTCTTGGCCATCCAGGGCTCCGTCTGCAGCGCGCGTGCTGAGACTGTGCTGACGGCGTAGTAGGGCTCGAGAAAGTCGCGAAGCGTCTCTGTGGCGTGCTTGACGGACCCTGGCGTAGTGCCAGGCCCGTTGTAGACCAGAACATTCATGCTGCCGGATGTGGTCTGTTGGTGGTGTGCTTGTCTGGCGGGCGGCGAGGACGTTTGCGCTATCGCAGCGCCCGCCTTATATATGCAGCGGCGGGCGCTGCGGCCGCGCGCGCTCGGCGCGCGGCCGGCGTCACCCAACAGCCGCTTGCTAGCCGTCGTTGGGCTGGCGAACCGTGAGAACGCGGTCCACAATGCCCGTCGGGTGCAGTGGTATGGCGACATGATGCCTCTGGTGCCGTGTTGCGGCGCGCTTTGCTGTATTTGGGCGCGCTGCCTGTTGTGCGGGCGCAGGCGCGGGTGCGGATGCCCTCTCAGACGTGCTCGGAACGCAGCGATTGACAGGCCTACGAGGCGCCTTTGCTCTCTGTGCGAGGTTCCTGCAGCTAACGGCCTCCCAGCGACACTCTGTGAGATTCTGGAAGCGCAGAGTCGGGACCGACGACTCGTTGTTCTGCTGATGAACTGCTCTGTTTGTCTGGTTGGATGCGCGCTCACGTCGCTTTCGCTCGCTGCGCGCTCGCACGCTTCCATTCCCGGGCGGTATCCCAGCGCAGCTCACCCGGCGTGCTTTTTCTCTGCAATCGAACCCATCCCGCAGTGACTCGCAAGCGGTATATAAGAAACAGGAATCAGCAAGCAGAGCAGAGCAGAGCGCAGTGCTGAGAGCAGGAGGTATAGAGAGCTCAGTTAGCTCAATTGGTACAGTACAGTGCACTCTTGCGGATTCCTCCCACACCAGTGCTCCACATGCTGCGGGTCTCACAAGCAGGCCGACTCGGCGTGGGCCGCTCGATCGCTGCGTGGCCGGCACCACTGCGACAGGCCGTCTGGCGAGCGCGCTGCCGCGCGCCTCTGGGCTTTCGCGCCCTCGGCTCAGCCGCGGGCGACTCAGTTCCTCCGTCGCCGCCCGCGTCGGCTCCTCCCAGCTCTACAAAGGTGCTGACCGTGCCCAACGTGCTGACGCTCACTCGGATCGCCTGCGCGCCGTTCATCGGACACTACATCCTGACCGACAACCTGACCCCGGCGCTGTGCCTCTTTGCGTACTCGTGCGTCACAGACTTCCTGGATGGGTTCATCGCCCGCCGCTACCAGCTCCGATCCGTCGCGGGCACCATCCTGGACCCGATGGCCGACAAGCTGCTGATGGTCGTGACGACGGTGGCGCTCGCGTTCCCACCAGGCCCGCAAATTGTGCCTCTAAGCGTCGCCACACTCATACTGGGTCGTGACGTCGCGCTGGGCCTGAGCGCCGTGTACCTGCGCTACGCGTCCATGCGCGCGCGCTACGAGACTGTCTCCTGGAAGACGTACTGGGACTTCTTCCACTACCCGAGTGCGGAGGTCAAGCCAACGCGGATCTCGAAGTGGAACACATTCCTACAGATGCTATACCTGGGCTCTGGCGTGGGCCTGCTGCTTGCCGCGCACAGCGACGCGCCGGAAGAGCCCGCAGAATCAGCTGCGCCCGCGCCGCTGCGGCTGCGTGCGTTCACTCTGCTCGGCTGGGTCGTTGGCGCCACGACCATGCTCAGCGGCGCGTCATACGTCTTCGGCAAGTCCGCAATCCGGTTCATAAGGCGCTAGGCGCGCATCAAGAGCTCCAGACGCACAGCACCGCCGCCACCATGCATCAGCGCCGCTCCCTCGCAGCTGCAACACACACCCGCTGCTCTTACGCAGTTACAAATGGATACTTGCCTCTCTTTCGTATGTACGTACGTATATATCAACACTGGTGGCCGCCGTGGCAGCCACCGCCACAGACCCACGTCTATCGGCTGAACGTGATATCGTCAATGCGCAGAATGGATTTGACGCACTCGGATGCCAGGGTGATCGCGCTCGTGCTCACCAGTACCGGCTGCAGGATGTGCTCGTCGTAGGTGTTTGTCGTTCCCGAGCGTCTGACGGAGATGCCCTCGTTGACCTCGCCGTTCTCGTGGCGGGTGCGCAGCTCGGTGACGACCTTGATGCTGTTGAGCCCAGCGTTTTCGGCAAGCGTGGTGGGAATAACCTCGAGCGCCTGCGCGAACTCCTGCCAGATGAACGCCTCGACGCCCTCGATCGCACGGGCCTCCTTCGTCAGTATGCGCGCGATCTCTATCTCTGGCGCACCACCGCCCGCGATCAGAGCGCGCTCCTTCACCAGACAGCGGATGACGCACAGCGCATCGTGCAACGAACGTTCGGTCTCGTCCAGAACCATCGAGTTGGCTCCACGGATGATCACGGACACGGTGGGCTTCGCGGTGTTGCTTTTGACACCGGAGAGCTTCACAATCTTCGAGCCATCGCTCTCTATCTCCTCGACCAGATCAACCGCGCCCAGCCTGTCCTCAGTAAACAGTTCAACATCGGCAATCGGTTTGCAGCCCAAACTCTTTGACAGGAACTCAATCTCTTCTCTCTCGACGTCCTTCACAACCATGATATTCAGCTTGGCCAAAAAGTGTAGCGCCAGGTCGTTGACGGCATCTCTCAGAATCGATTTCTGGATGAGCAGCACGTTGCACTTCGCCTTTTTGATCTTCTTACAGATGTTCAAAAGATATGCACGCTCCTCCTTCAGAATCTTGTCCATTTGCCTGTAGTCGCTGACGACAATGTTGTTCTCGGTGTCTGGCTTGGGCGGCGAAATCTGAAACTGGATCAACCCGACACGCGCCTTCTCAATTCTTGTAGGGCCACCTGCGGTCTTCACAACGTTCTGGGTCAGAACAACACCATCGATCATCTCTGTATCCTCAATTGTGCCACCGACCTTCTTGATCAGACGCACGTCGTTCAGATCCACAGTTCTGGCTGCCTCGTTGGTGATCTTCAAAACTGAATCCACAGCCAGTGGAGCTAGGAATGTGGAAAATTGTGACACAATTTTGGAGCTCAACGATGTCGACGCTGCGCGTATTAGGTCCTCGCGGTCGGTGAGCGATATCTTGTGCGACATCTCTAGCAAAATCTCCACAGACTTCCTGGCTGCCTTTTGGAATGATTCGGATATTATTGTAGGATGGATACCTTTGTTTAAAAGCCTATCAGCAGCACCAAGTAGAGCACCGGTCAGGATAACGACCGAGGTCGTACCATCACCGGCCTCCGCGTCCTGCGCTGCGGATACGTCAATCAGCATCTTAGCCACGGGATGCAGAATAGCCATCTGCTTCAAAATTGTGTGACCATCATTAGAGATGATTATTTCCCCACGGGCTGTTTTGATCATCTTGTCCATACCCTTTGGCCCCAGAGATGTACGGATCGCATCGGCTACTGCTCTGGCAGCGATGATGTTGGCCTTGCGCACCTCTTGCGGCTTCTCCCTACTCTTGAAAGTAGCATTCGATGGACCTTTTGCTGACATATCCAACAGCTAGAGTTCTTACAATTGTCTTGCCCTTCAATTGGTAGCGTGTTGCAAGACCTGAAAGTTGCCCTACTATATGTTCAAATATGGCAGAAGAGCGTTAGACTATATTAGGTTGAAATTTTCTTGAAGTTTTTTAGGTGGCGATGAATGTCACTGAAAACGAACAATATTGGAACTCCAAGTTTGCCGCCACTATTAATCTGAGAGAGGTTTAAACAACCTGCAGCACTAACCAAACAACGTCGAGAACTGAAATAAGAATTATTTGATTTACAGATGTCATACAATTGTTAGGATTTGATAAAACTAACAGCGGGTAATTGGACGTCCAAGGCTTGGACGCAGATAATTGCCCGCATACCAACTACGAAGACATTTGGTACTCGAAAATTGTGGTTTGGATAGGCAAAGTTTTGACCAAGCATTGCTACATTTAACAAAGAAATTTGAATGTATTTTTCAAATTTTAACGTACAAGAATTAAATACCTTGCCTAAACCCTTGTCCGAACCAGCATTGACAGATTGGAGATGGAGAAAGCCTATCTTCAAAGCTATAAAATCTTCTTGAAGAAAAAGATGTCTTAATTCCGAGCTTCTAAACCCGCATAATCCGATTAAACAATCCAATCTAATTTTTGAAGCCGCTGCCAATTACTGTAATATTGAACTTGCCTGCTTGAGTAGTTCTATAGAAAGTATCCTAATAATTAGGTTACTTCCCCTCTTCTCAGGAACTCAGTTAAGAAAAACCTATTTCAGTTAGTAAACAATGAGATCTTGACAGGGGTGTTGCGCATACATTCCGGCAAGTGCTTGGATCAGATATTCTTTTTGAGTTTTAAAATAATCAAACCTATTTACGGACTTTATCTGAAAAGAGCAATATCTTCTAATACTGTTATTATATATCAAAATTCCCTTAAATTCATAAAATTGGACTACTGATGACTCTACTAAGTCTTTTAATGGGATTGGCTAGATTGACAAGGTTGATCAGTACGGCGATGCCCAAAGGCCTATGGTCATGCCGCTACTAAAGATTTCTGCTGTTGTTTTTAATTAAGTCACGTGCTAAATGTGATTAATGATGAGCACACTAGAGTTGACTGAAAAGTTTCCTGTAACTGCCCAAGCTCTTATGCCAAGAACCGTACAGCACCAAAGAGTACGATCATCGAAGAGTTATAGTTATCAGAATGACAAAAGAAGGGTATACAACGCTGTACGATGTGGAAGTAACCAAGCAGCAGATTTTGAACTGCAAATTCTCTACCTGGTATCCTCAGTTCAAAGGCATCACACCCAAGGCACATATTCTGAAGCCAGTACCAACGGAGTTCATAAGTTACTTGGAACAGGACGGTATCAAACTTCCAGAAGAACAAAACACAAGGTCGTACTACACAGAAGCAGTTCAGCCAAATGAAGACAACGACTATAGCGATTGGGATGACTCTGACGCTGAATCAGAGACCAGCAAACAAAACGGCAAAGCAGCAGAGATTGAGCCACTAAAGGACTTTCCTGAATTTCATGATAAATTGAAGAAAATTTTGCAGGAATGTGGTCCTGTTACACCGAAGTTGAACTGGTCAGCCCCCAGAGATGCCACCTGGATATTACCTAATAACAACTTGCAATGCAATGAGGTAAATGACCTCTATCTTCTCCTCAATGCTTCCAACTACATCATGCATGATCTACAGTATGTATTTGAAGGATGCATTGACTATATTGAACAGGAACAATGCCGGCCAGATTACGAGCTCGTTTTGCGAGAGTGGTTTAATATAAACCCAGCTTTGGAGTTTAGAATCTTCGTTAGAGATCACCAAATTATTGGCGTCTCGCAGAGAGATTTGAATTTTTACGACTACCTGGAACCGCTGACACAGACGTTTAAGGATCTATTTGACGAAATGGTATACGACATTGTTATTCCGAAGTTTCCTGACAGCAGCTTCGTGCTGGATGTTTATATTCCAAGGCCATTTGACAAAATCTTTTTAATAGATATCAATCCATTTGCACGGAAGACAGATGCATTATTATATTCCTGGTCAGAGCTTATCACTACAAAACTAGAGGATGGTGCAGATTATGAATTGCGGCTGATATCTAGGAATAACATCGGCCAGTTTGCGGCTAAGGAACACTCAGAAAATCACGTACCGAAAGATATCGTCGATGCTAGTTTAAACCCTGATGCAATCCGAGAGTTGACTCAGAAGTGGCAAGAGATGCTTTCGCAACAGAAGAAAGAGGACGAAAAATAAAGCGAAATGGTGGAATAAATATTTAATAGTCTATAAATTAAAGTTTAGAATCAATTATCAATTGGTTTATAGGGATTCGATCTACCAGGTGAAACTCTCAAGTTGCATATCAACTGATATCTTTAGGCCTTTGTGTATCTCATTGGCAATAGAATATCTAAAATCGTCATTAAAATGAGCAGGACCACAAATAACAAAAGTTAGATCTTCTTGAGACTCTTCGCTTACTTGAATTTCTGTCTGAATCAAACCAGCTAAATCAGGCCTTCTTTCCAAGATTTCGCAACAATGTTCATCAACAAATACTTTGGAAGATGATTTTTTGCTTTCAGACGAAGACTCATCGGAGTCCATCATCTGGCGAGTTAGCAAGATAGTTGGCTTACAGCCGTTCTCAAGCAAATAATCTAACTCCTTTTCAAACGTCGTAAGATAAGATTTGTCACTGACTATCCAAAAGAATTTGTGATTCCAATTCTTGCCGTTCGAACGTTGTAACGCATCTATCATATGCGGGAAAACAGCCGTAAAACCTAAACCTGCGGCAACTCCCACAAAGCGACTCTTAATTGAAGCAATATTTGGTAATCCAGAGCCGTAAGGTCCATCCATGAGAATTTTACAATCAAAACTGTAGTTTTGGTTACGTAGAACTCTGGCAAGCATTGCCCTTGTGATGCCTTTGTTTGCCTTGAAGTATATGACCAACTCTTTCGGGTCGTCCTCTTTCAATGTTGGTACAGAAACAACGGTAAACGGATGTGATTGAAATGAATAAAACCAGGCATCCTTGGGAGTTATAAACGTGATATACACGTACGATCCATGGTAATATTGAAAATACTTTGGTTTCCTCACAACTAGCTTGACGACATTGGAGGTGGGGCCGCATGTACTCAAATTTGCGGACAGAATACCTCCATTAGTACAAACAAGGAATAGTCTCCAAAATCTATCGTAGCACCAGATTCCAACCATTGACCATGTCCAACCAAGCCAGCCCATTGAGCTGCAATGGTGATACATAGCAATTATAAATACAATGCTCAATATTTTGTGTATGGCAAGAAATATTTCATAACTGTACTTCCGTAAAACTTTCTCAGCCTGGAAAAGAAGTAAGAACAGGGTGGTTGTTGCCACTATTCCCCAACGAAAGAAAGGAGCCATTGCATAAGCCGAATAGCCTCCATTTTTGATTGCGTAAATGGTGGAAATGATGGAATGGATAAATGCTAAAATTGCACAAACGTAGGCGGTCCATCTGTGATAAAAGTTGAATGTTGCATAGGATATCCCTGATATCGTGATTAGTGGATTATTTCTGATTCCAAACATGTATATGACTGGAAATAGTGACATAGCCATCATAGTTGTTCTGTAACTGATCAAGCTCAAATTTGTATTCCATCGGTCTGGATAATATGGATTTGGGAGATGCATACGATAGTCTACGCTTGCAGATATGCTGGCCAATATAATAAACATAGCTACCACCAAACCATTTAACCTTGTGGGGAAATCAAAGGGGATAATTCTCAAGAAGAAGTATGTTCTCTCATTATAATTTTGGAATACTGATGGATACAAAACATACTTTTTTAGTGTGTTATTAACCAGCTTAAGCCCCAGGATATTCCTGCATAGGTTATAAATGGAAGCCAAAGCCACGATGGTGGTCCAATAAAAGACCAACCCCCAACCAAACCATTGAGAAATCTGTACTGACTTTGTTATTTCTTTAAAACTATCATGGTAGTATTTGAAGTCTGTGGCATTTACCAACAATGTAGTATTTACAGGAGCCGTCTTATCAGCGTCTAATGGAAACCTCAAGTATCTGCTGCCATTTCTGTAAAAGTTTTGCAAATCCTCAACAGAGTAGTCCAAACCTGCTTCCTCTTTACACGACTTGGTAACATGTATTAAAGCATGTTTTATGAGTTTGCTCGACGAAGTAGTAGAATAAATGCAGTTTGTGACTGATCCGAGCCAGTTGACATTGCTGCAACTACAACTTAAACCTCCCATTTCCTCCATATCACCACCACATGCCCAAGCAAACTGCATGTCGTAATATATGCATGCAGAGGCTACCGTCGAATCAGCTATAGTAACTGCACGAACATTTTGTATAAGTAACACCCAATACCATACTATCACTGTCGGCTTCATTGTTTATAGATATCTACCCGAATCCCAGGAACGTTTCACAAAATTATTGGAAAATAGACCGCCTGTATCTCTTAACTCCAATTGAGCCCAGCAATTGTGATAAGACCTTGTTGTTTATATATTTCCTCGAGTTCCTGCTCAGTTTTGCCAAGAGGTCGCTTTTAAGAGTAGTGACTGTTTGCTTAAGGACGAGAGTACAGTACTGCTCCGGCATTTAGCCAGAAATCACTCTTGAATTGAGCATGTCAAACAAAGTTGTTGTATATGGCCTGGGGGTATCAATATGCTCATCCATGTTTTCAATGGAAAAGGAAGAATGTGTCTTTTCTAGCGTCCCATCTGAGCACCGATGCGAAAAATCCTGCATCATAAAATACGTGAATAAGAAACCTGGAGGGAAATGACAGGCAAAACAGTCTCGAGAATTGCTCAAATTATTCAAGCCCTATATATATATTGAACCAAATGAGCAGATTCCAAGCTTCGTATTCACATAATAACGCAGCAGCACAGATATAGAGGACATTGTAATTTTCTAGTTTTCTAATTTTTCATTGGTAGGGGACGCTAGGGTTTCAACATATGCCAAAGTGCGCAAATTGATCTACACAATAGAAGGAAGTCAGTAGTGCATTTTCAGTTCGATAATGGAAACTTTTGGAAACAGCACGTATAGTGTAGTTTAGTATTACTCGACGATGATTTGACCGACAATATCTACAGCCAAACTTATTCTATTCATCTGTAAACTTTGAGAGCCAATGGGACATGCTTGACGCAACATTTTATAGTTCTCCACCGATAAACCAACATATGATTGCAAATGTAAATCAAGATATTGGAACCAGTGTACCGGAGTTAATTTCTGGTGGTGAGTAAATGCTCATGGGTTAGGTGGGCATCATTCTCTACCAAAGCTTAGCTCCAATTCGGCAAAAAGCAAAGCCGTCCAGTTATTGTGCACTTACTCATAATGCAAATGACTGCTATAATTGCCAATAGATAACTGGGCGTTCAGCTCTTGGTCATTGAGTCAGCTCTTATAACACTTTCATCCACAAGTCACGTGCAATTAGATTAGAGGAACTTCTCCGGAGCACCTAAGCCATTGAACAATGTCCGAGAACAATCCCCTCATTTACAATGCGTATTGTTACTCGAGATGATATTGAATCAAAATTCTTGGCTTATGTACCAAGTAATATTGCTATCTTATCCGAAAATGTCCGTTTGGGTACGTCTAGCAATGTTTTCCGGCTCTGCAAGACACTTAAAACTCTTGGTAATGGTTTTGAATACAAAGGTCAACAGCATGTCACTTGAATTTTAACATTTTCTGGCATTTTTCTTAACATCATTTAAGTTTTGACCAAGCGTTGGGAACTTCTCACTCAAATTACTAACATAGATGCACTTTTTATCATGTTAAGCCTATGTTGACTAAGGAAAATAATGCCTTTCGTAGAGATGGCACCATTGCTAGGAATGGAAACCTCCAGAAGAGGGATTCGCAACTTACATTTCAAACCAGTGACAAAATCGCCGCCGTAAATGTAAGTTGTGCGTATAGTGCACATATTCTAAAATTGTTTCGCATTCGGCTAGAAGATCACATCCGAAGAACGAATTGCCCAATTTAATATGGAAGGACTCACCATTAGGAAAGAGAGAACAAGCACTTCACAAAAGTATTATTACTCATATTTGAAGAGATGACGAGTAGCGATGACCCAGCGGCCTCCAGTTTAGGAAATTCCTTTCTCACAGCTTTTCTCTGTATGACGTTGGGAAGCTTCAGCTTGTGTCTTCACCTGTATTGCCTTACAATAACCAAGTAACCGAAGCAGACCATTGGCAACGCACAGCAGTTCCACATGTACACGATCTTACAGGCCTCATTTAACACTTACAATTCCCGGCCCGCATTGGTCCTCTTCAAACAAATAGACACGTGAAGCTAATTGCTACCTGTCTGCAGATCATCTTCACAAAGGAATTTCCCACGAATTGTGTGCAGTAGTATCCACGCTCTGCAACACTATCACATTTTTCTGCTTGCATTCCACTGCACCTCATCCCACCAACATCCACTCTGCGCACAATGCTCGAGGTGGCTCCAAGAGTGGTTTGCCGCAGTCTAAACAGCAGAGACGCCGGGGTATACGATCCAAATAATTGTGGGCAAGGAGAATGCTGCTCCCTAAAACTTGGCAAAACCCCCTATTGCCCACTGTTCTTGTACACTGATGGACTGCCATGGTCACCGTTCGTCAGGTAAACTGGGACCAACTAGCTCGAGTGACTGGCCGACTACGCTTGAAATTACATAACCTGTGCAGCTGGACTGCAGGACTGCAGGACTGCAGGACTGCAGGCACTCGCCAACTCGACGTGCCAAAAAACCGGGACTGCCAGAATCCGAGAGTTGCAAGCCCGGTATTTTTGTCAATGGACTCCGCTGGAGCATCTGCCTACAGTAGTTCTGATATACGGCGCGAAGAACTCGCCTGGCATATGGAAGGAGGAGGGTCAAGTCACATGATTGTTAGTAATGCAGAGAAATGAGCAAGTTCACTGCATGCGGAGTTTATTGCCTAATACTGATATCTCGAACCAGAGTCTTGTTGGATTAAGAAATCTAATGAAAAAATAAAGAAAGAAGCATGCTGTCCCTAGCGTTTTTCACACCGTTTGTTTGCCTCGGCGAACCTGTCGGAAAGGCTTATTAAGCTTGAACTTGACTTTGGGCTTCGACAGAAGATGGACAATTGATGCCATGGGGAGCTTCATTTTCTCGTCAACTCTCTAACAAAACGCATAGACTTCCCAAAAGAAAGACATAATATTCTTGAAAAATGGCGTGTGGTAAAGTGGCAGCTGTACCAGAAACCTGCTCTTTCCATTGCTAGAATATGTCCTCCATACACTTTTACTTTTTCTAGTGCTACTGCAAGTGTGCCCTGATGGGATTGTTAGGGGGGACTCTAGTATGAAAATTATGGCGGACTGCATTTCGGGTGAAGCATCTGTTGACTAACACTGATCATCTAGAATAATACAGCAACTGCGATTAGGATGACCTTACACTTGTTTCAAATAAAAGCCATTAGATAAAACATCGACAGAAGCTTTACAAAACTACTTGGCACAGTAGCTGCTGGGACCGTCGTATTTCATAGGAAGGTTCCTAATTCGTTCTGTTCTGCACACAATAAAGCTTGTTACACGCCCGCTATAATAACGAGGATATAGAAACTGGCAACGAAATTGACGCTTATGCCTAGGGGGTGGACCATCTCAACTACACATTTAGAATGTCAGCCTCTTCATCGTCATCTGATAAAGACAAAGATAAAAGTCCAGGAACAGGAAGGCGCAAATCGTCACCTAAGCTGTACAGATGCACATTCGAAGGCTGCAACAGAGTTTTCCCAAGACCTTACCTACTGCAGCAGCATCGATGGTCGCACACTAAGGAAAGGAATTTTGTGTGCGATGTTCCGGGATGTGGAAAGGCATTCATCAGACCATGCCACCTCAAGGTGCACAAATGGACGCACGAGCAGGAGAAGCCGAGGAAGTGTGCGATATGCGGGAAGGGTTTCATTACAAATCAGCAGTTGAGGAGACACTTGAAAACACACGAGAAGAGGGCTTCCAGCAGGCTTAAAAATATCACAAAAGTCCCCACCAATATGCTGGAGGCAACGCTCAACATCGGACTCAATCCTCTATCCAACACGATACAGCGAAATCTCTTTGATAACTCGACACACGGCAAGCTTGAGAATGGACACAAGCGAGAGGCCCAAAAACAAATAGAGTTTCAAAACAAACAGAACAATGACCCTAACAACCAAGTGGTAAAGTTAGAAAATGGTCAGCAAAGCCTGACAAATTCTCAGGAGTATGCACGCTGTCCGTACGATGACTGTGACTACGAAGTTCCACTGGGAGGCAGCTTAATAACACATTGGCTGCAGTCACACTTGGTAAGTAAGCTGTCATCAGATCCAAAAGATAACGGGCTAGTCCCACATCCACAAAACAAAAACTTGCTGTTACCGCCCTCTGCATTCAAAACTTATTTGAACAACCAGATCTTTTTCTCGAACCAACAACTGAATAACGAAACGTTGAAAATTGCCCCTTCTGGGAACAATGGGCCAGTAACATACTACACAAACGCAGCTAACAAGGCCCCGTTACTAGCATGCACAGAGTGGATAGATACAGGTAACACCAAAATATCTCTGGAGGATATAATCGAACTTTGGGCAGATTTGCGATGTAAATGTGAACAATGCTTTGAAAGACCACCATTTCCAACAGTATTTGACCTTATAGATCATTACGATCAAATACACGCATTCATTCCGGAGACGCTCATCCAGTACGGTTATATCCATCTGTACAGCGGTGAAGACTCTTTATTCGATTCGCAGGTTTGAGCTGATTGTCTCATACAATGCATTGCAACCATCTAAAACAGTGTATATAGCTATTTTAAATAGAATAGACGGGGGTTTAGGGACAAGTGAGTACAATATAGTAATATTCCAAACGAGATATGTTAAAACACCGCTATGTAATATTGCCTGTATGATACCCATGATGACAATGTCATGCGACTCTTTTTGAGGCCCCATGCCTGAGTTAACTGGAAATACTAAATACACTGAGGGTTGAGAATACCAGAACACCACTTGTTATTCAAAAAATGTTGTTTGTGACGACAGACATACTTTAAACACAATCAATACGGATATTTTTCCATTATTGTTGAGAGAAGGAAATGTCAGTAGAATATACTGTGCTAGAGTAGTTTTAAGCCGCAATTTCAGAACGTTGATACAACTGGTACATTCAGATATCTAGCTTCTGCTTTTCAAAATTTTTAGATCCAAATTGCGCCTTCCTACAGGGAATTTTGATGTTACTGGTTCTCTTACCGTCTAATCAAGTATATACAACCCCGAAGAGAAGAGAATCTTTTTCTACTTTTGGAAAGTAGGTAGTCCTACATAAGCAACAGGTTTATCAATGTTCTTATGTCAGAAACCCATTTTTTATAGTTTAGCTAAGGCATCTCTTAATGTAGTACTCGTGGTTGCAATTGACATGACAGACGGACACGAATGAGTTATCTCTATAGAAATGCGATCACTGAATTGCAATCAAAAAAATCCAAGCACTACTAACAGATAAAAACTATGTATGAAAGATTCTGCATAATAACCAAACCTAAAAATCATTGTTTTCTGTCATTTGTCTCCTGTTACGATCACCTCACTCTTAGGGTTTTCTTAACCCAAGAAGCTCATCGGCAATATATGAGTATGACTATACTTGCTACATGAAAAAAAACACCAGACTTCTACATCAAATAGTCCCCTATATCGATCAAGTGTTGATATCCGCACGGTTCAAAAATGGAGAAGAAACTGAGACCCTCTTTGGTCTGTGTTTCTTGTAGGCGGAGAAAGCTAAAATGCGATAAAGCCAAGCCCGTTTGTACTCGATGCAAGAAATCCAACACATTATGTGTTTACGAACAGGAGGGTGCTGTCAGCAAATATAATCATGTGAACGAAAATTTTGAACTACAGAACCTACCATACAAGAATTCTGGAGTAATTGAAAGGCTTGACGATCTACCCAGAAATGGTATATTTAGAAATACCGTTGCAGTAAATGATGTGAATCCCAAGTCAAGAGAGCCCAAGGACATGATAACACCGCCATATTTATCCACTGGTAGCGAAGAATCATTTCAAAAAAGAGTCGAGGATACTAGTAAGCATATCAACAATAAGGGAATAATTAAAGATTCGAGGAATAATGACCTTCCTGATATCTCTGTAAAATTATATGATCGAGAAAATCTGTTGATAATAAGTGGCGCTATGGAATTTATTGAACTCCCGTTATCTGTAACCAGTTTGGTGAATCATGATCCATTCTCTAGAGCTTTCTGTGCGTCGATACACGGAAGCACACTTTTAGACCTGCATGACAGAATGAATAACAGCACTAATAATGAAACATCGAGCACTGAAATTAACAGCCAAGCAGATGCAAAAGAATTGGGGTCACTTGTATTTATTGAAAAGGCTATAGGGAAGTTCATGAATTACAAAGAGGTTTCAATAAAAACAAGTCATCCAATCGTATGCTTTGCATCGGCCATAGTCATAGATGACACTTTGGATAATGATACATTCAATTCTATGAAATCCCTCATACAAGATATTGAAGACTTACTGCCAGAAAAACCTCATGTTGATTACCTGTTAAGCGTGTTCTATCAAGATATATATCCTTTGTATCCATTCCTTGTCATTCCTGCATTTCAAAACGAAATTGATAAGCTACTGGTTCAAGGGATCAATAATAGGTATAAAGTTGAAATTAACAGAAGTGATTCCAGAAAAAAACTTGAAATATTTACCCTTTTGTTAGTGATATTGAGCATTTCATTAGCGAGTCTGCCACTAAACCCATCACCAGCAGGAACATTTACTCTCTCGGATGGTGAATCAGCAAATCTTTCACGATTGATAGAAGCGAATGCTAGAAAATTACTCTTTGTATTGAACATCTATAAAAATACAAACGAGGTCACATTTTTGTGCTTATTATATCATTTTACAGGTACATTTCTAAATCCAGAATCACCAGATGTTCATACTACTCACACCAACCTATTGACTCTGAAATCCTTGAATGACATTTCGTTAACCATGGGGCTTTTTAAGCCGAGCTTTTGCTATCAGCAATTGCTAGATGAATCTGAAAGCTGCCCAAGTAAACTTTTGGCTAGAAACAAACTTTGGGTTGGTCTAAAGACATTGCAATTTAATGTTTTATTGGCAAATGGGATGATTGATAGAACTGCAATAGAACTAATGAATATATACCTCGAAAATTCAATGAGAAACGTTGGGGGTTCCTTGTTTGGGTACGATAAACTAGATCCACTGGAGGAGTTCATATCAAATATTCAGGAAAAGAAATATCATTTGATGATATTGATTTCGAGATTAATAAGTTGCTGCTCTCCACTATCTGATGATATAAAGCTGTCTACGATAGAGGAGAACATCAAAAGGATCAAGAGGTATCTCAGTCAGAATTTTCCTTTGTCAACATTGCATGACCAAACTTTTTCTTCAAGCACCATTGAAATGCCTAATATTGGCATTTCTGTGAACAAACACAATGTGAAGTGTGCAGAGATATTAATAACAAACATGGTTGCATGTCATGCAATCTTGAACGTGTTTGAGATACTTACCCTTTTTTTCGAAAAGAAAACTGCAAAGGATTGGGTATCGTACAAGGAGTATTATCACAAGTTCATTTTAAACTCTATCAAAGCCTATTTAAAACTAACCAAGTTGATAACTGAATACTTGGATGGGACTTTTGATATACACATATCAAAAGCTCATTCATATGCTATAAACAAAATTGTGGCATTAACTTTAATTAGAGTTTGGACGTATCAGATGAAAATATTGGTACGACTTGCCTTTAAGCAACATATGACTTTACAAGAAACAAACAATATGGATTATGATGATAAGGACGATAATGAAAATATAACCAATGCTCTAGATCATGTATTAGAATCATTTTTATACCAGATGAAACTAACGTTAAATTTAGCAACGAGAAAGCTCAAAGAAAATTATTTATCATCTTTCCAAGCAATTTCCATTGGACAGTATCTAATTTACTTGGTGGAGAATAACAAACTTGTTTCTGCTACTTTAAAATTTTGGAAGCGGGCTATTGAGAAGGACGATATCCCGACTTCAATTCAAACTAAGATCAATTTGAAATGGGGATTAAACTCAAAACGATCCGAAAAGATCATTGCAAGATTATCAAATACAGAAGCCCTTGGAAGCCTTGATTTGAGATTAGTCTCTGAATTTGAAACTTTACTTAGTTCCACCACCTTTGTTCAGAATTCACCCACACAAGAACAAGAATATACTAGAAATAGTGAAGTGAAGTTTAATGAAGATCAAATTTTCAGCCAGCTGTTAGAATCTAATTTTGAATGGTTTTTGGGCGTGATGAACATCGAAAATGGGGTCGCTTCACCCTTTTAAATTAAGTTATTACCATAGTATCAAGAATAAATTACAGATATTTTCGGAGCTCTCACTCATGTAATAAACTAATAGGACAGGCTAGTTAAAAATTTAAATAAAATGAATGACCAGCAAGTGCAAATCACTTGTTGAAAAATTGTAATATTGGAGGGAAAATTAATAATGTCAATGTACAGTACCTGCCGGTATAATGAAACAGGTGAATATGAAATGATGGGATGTAATGCCTTGTGTAAAGAGAAGTAAAATTTATCATTAAAACGGTTCTAATCAAGTTAGGAATGTAATACATGTCTAGAATGGAGCAGGTTTTGTTAACCATTAATCACTCGAAGCACTTTTCTCGAGTAGTCGACATCATCCGCAAATGATACCTCTGATGAAGTGTGTTCGATATGACTTAGCATCTGGTTCGGATCTAATCGTTGATCAACAACGACGGGGAAGGAACCAGACGCATCTGAAAAATTATCGTCATTAATATCGTGTGAGGAATTCTCTCGTTGCTGGACTATAGGCGAGCCTTTCATTATCCCTTTTTCATCTGCATAAACAAAATCTGGAGATTCACTTGAAATGTCGTCTTGGTTGGTAGCACTCACAAAAGATGCTTGCCTGGCTGGACCACTGGGTGAGTGCATGGCTTCACTATATCCATTCTCAAAATCTCTTTGCCTCTTTTTTGGTCTGATATAGATGAACCACAGGAGTAACACCAAGAGAAATAAGCATACTATTCCCACAACAACAAATGTACCAGCCACTTTGCCGGGAGATCGCCAATATCCTTTAGACTTATTATTATTATTAGTAGTAGAAGTAGAAGTAGCAGTAGTAGTATTAGCTGTATCGTTTCTTTGGTTGCTAATCGCAGTTGTTGGCGTTGGTGTCGAGTACACTGTTGTCACCACTCTTGTTACATAATTCGAAGTAACAACAGTAGTGTTGTTACTTCGCCCATTATCGGAATCTGTGAGAGTTACAACTGAATATAAAATGGAAGTTGAATATTCCACAGAGTCAATGAAAGACGTCGTACTCGGCCGCAAAGTGGTTGTCTTCGAAGTAGACGAAGTGGTTGGATCCAAGGAAGTTGACGTTGATGAAGTAGTTACAAAAATGGACGTCGAGGTCCTGGACGTCGTCTGTTCAGTTGATGTAGAAGAAGAAGTGTGTGTTGTTGGGGAATTTAAACTGGAGGAAGAAATGATTGAAGTTCTCTTCGTTGATGTTGAAGATGTGGAACTCGCTGCCGATGAAACAGCCGGGTTAATCGATGACTCATCTATTGAAGAACTAGAGCTTTGACTGGAGGACAAGTTTGGGGAGCCCGTCCCCAGGTATATGTACTCATAGGAGTTCTTTTTCTCGTCACCACACTTCTCGAATGCTGCATAACCTGGACAGCCAAGAGAACACATGGAATCGGCCACGGTCGTCGAGGGTCCAGTATTGGAGCACCAGCAGTTATAATCCTGAATGATTGCGTAGTTGTAGCCAGTGCATGTCAACGTACATGCCCCATGACTCTGATATTGGTTGTAGACGACGGTAAACGAGCTACCCGAGTTTTCCGTGGCACAGAAAAGCTCACCCGTTGCAATAGCCGATCGTGCTATGCACTGTAGTAGTGTGTAAAGTAAAATTCTTATAAGCATTGGCAATTGAGCATCTGTTCTCGGCCAAACACCTGTGACTTACCTGTCGGACCTTCGCTAAAACAGGAGTGTGTGTCAAATAAACCAAAATTTCACCAGCCTAGTGTGGACTAATCTGTTAAGCGATTTCCAATATTCTGCGTGGGACTAGCTTCTTATATCGACTTCTTGGAGCTTTGCTATCGTTTTCTTCTATTCCTGTCCTTAATGCCAGGACTCGGTTATATATAGTTCTGTATTTTATGCTGCTGGAATATCAAAAAAACAACAATTGCAAATCTGGACGTTACATAAACTTTAGTTTAGCGCCAAAAAAATGCTAGTGGCATCCACCAAGTCGCTATAGGAGAGAATATGGAGTGTATGTGCCAAAACGGTTCCAGAAACCCTTCAAGTTCTAAGCTAGCTATAGGCCGGCACAAACGCATTCTAAAAATGCATGTTAATAATTGCGTCCTTATTTTAAATAACACGAGTTTGCTGTTTGCCGATTAACCAAATTATTACTGTTGTTTGTCCTAGGGGGTAAGCGTCGGAGCATTTGCTGGCAAATCCCACATCGGGCCGTAGTGGGTTGGAGATAAACAAAAGTTATTCTAAAACCCTGAAACTTGTAGGAGGGTTGTACAGACACCGGTTAGGAAATATAAGAAGGGGAGATCGTATCTTAAGATCCAAGCTACCGTGGTAAATGCGTGCCATCAAAATGCGAGGTGCGACGGCAAATTCCTTTGCTACGGACTGTTCATTGGGCGCGATTTTATAAACGAAAATACCTACTATTGTCTGAAGGCATTCTTCGGACAAACTTTCTTAACAATCCACGTATAACGTTATTCCGCCTTTCTTGTTTGCATACCTGTACCGGACCAATTTGCGACGTCAGATTTTTTTTGAGAACTGCGGAAAATGTTACAAAGAAAGTTTTCGGTAGCGTGCTTAGAACGGCTTCAGCACATCCTAAAACGGTCATTTGTTTTTATTTGCGTACCAACGTAATGTCTGCTTTTGGAGGCTTTGCATCCGAAAAAGGATGTTCATGGAAACGGTTTTGTTATCTCTGCAGATATCTGTCTCGGCAGTTCTCATTGCCCAGAGTTCTGTGCCGAGAGCATAGAGGTAGAGAGGGTGTGCATGATTATTGAGTGGCAATGCAGGTACACCACAGCTGCAAACTTCAGCTAAGAAACAGGCATGCGAAGTAGATATGCAAATTCTACTTTTCCTAAGGCAATTGCTCTTCTCCAGAAAACATTCTGCATGCGCAGAACCGATGCTGCATAGGGTTTTTGCACAATACTCGATGTCCTGAACTTTGTCCCCGTGCGACGCACAGAATAGCAATTGTCAATTCCAGGCCCTCTTGCGTGGGTCTTGCAGTTTAACTAAAGCCACAGACCTCTTCAGTGTCTTGGAATCGCCCCCGGATTAGATCCCACCACGTTTCTTATTTTCAGAAACGCATAAACTGCCTCAAGTTACAGGTTCAGGTTACTGAAGGAGAAAAGCCGTGGGACGGTGTCCCCTGTGTGACGGTAAATAAGCCGCTTGTTCTTGCCATCCTATGACGCTACGAGAGGGTACTTGGTTTTCACAAATAGCACCACCGTTTCTGTCCCTACAATGGTGGACCGTGTTCAAATAGTCCGCAATGTCGAGTAGCTGACGGTGACAATTCATCGTTAAGCGTTGTTTTAAGAGAAATGTTTTATGGACTTCTGGGCAGGCTTGGCGCAACTTGCAGCAGATACGACCTCTCTGGTAGTAAACTTAAGAGCCGGAGTGTATAATCACTCATAATGCGATCCGCGTTAAATCAGAGCAGCATAAGAAGACAGAAAACACAACGGATACCTATTTTCTTGGCCATGCTAACATACAATGAGTAGACCTGCTCGGATTCCAAATAGGAGCTGCTACTTCAACATATACAGACGGTATTTCACCGAAAAACAGTATTACCTTGGTCATCTTGTCATCTCTCACGACACTTGAAAAGAGTCACTGCCAATAAGTTACCCAATACAGATTTAACTCATACAGTTTACCAAGCCCTACATATCACCATAGTCTACCCTATGCGTATTTGATATTTTGGGCATATGCACTTTTACCTTGCTTGTGAGGCCTACCGTCCACATGTAAGGTCAGCTACATTTTAGCCTTCTCTGTAGAGAGACAGTTATATGGTCACGTGCCTTTTTCTAACCGATGTGCCATCGTGCATTCTGGCTGGTTCAGATCTGTCTAAAAGGCTACCAAAGGTTGCAGATACCATATAACAACATTTCTAAGCGTTTTTCCGTGCCATAGCCGGCCTACCACACAATGGAAATTGTTGTTTTCTTCTCTTTTGTCTCTTTGTTTTCCTGTTGTTTTTCCTATGGGCTAAATTTTGACTTCAACTCGAGTGACAATTACCCTTGCCTCATTCACTAATATATTTTACACCGTGAAGAGCGTCTGTGTATATGCATGAGAAGAGAAGTGCATAAGCAAGCATACATGAAAAGACAAAGTCGTATAAGTCGTTGATCAGTACAGTGATTCTAAACCAACACTGACAGAGGCAATAAGGTCCATTGTGTGACATCGGACTATCTTTTCTACCCGAGATTAGCCATATAAGCTATTCACATTGCATCAGGTGGTCAGCCTAACCGTTAATCAAACTCGCCGTAACACCTTTCCCTAACATAGCGGAGAGCTTTTGTCGATTTTGAGTTAGCAAACTAATATTCTGTTACCATTTTGCACCATTCAGTAAGAATATAGCGGACGACTCTCCTGTTGGCCAAGGAGAGTAGATTACCGTTTCAGCATTCCATAATAATACAGCAATGGCTACCGAAAAGAAGACGTCCTCGTCGAGTTCGATATCAAATTCTCATCATGCGAGGAATGTGAAACAGAAGTTTCGATTTCGACAACTCGTTGCTGTTGTCATTGACCTTGTCAATGCAAACGACCATGATTCTCTAGCGTTTATTGCAAGGACGGCTGGTATCCCACCCCAGTTGCGCCACAAAGTGTGGCCAATACTGTTAAAATACCATCCCATGTGCATATCTCCAAATATTATGTCGAATTTGGTTTCTTGGGACCATAGTTCAAATTGCTATCGCGTTATACCAAATTCTGAACACGAGAAGAATAAAATGCAAGATAACAAAGCCCAACAGACAGCACACACATCCGAAGAGTCTGTTCCTGACGAGCAAGAAATTGAAGGTTTGATCATGCATGATTTAAGAAAATATTTCCACACCAGAAGTAAGGTGAACCACACCAGTACCTCAACCACCAAGGCAAATACTTCCAGTTCATCAGAAGTTTCTACAGTACATTCTTTGGATCTTAATTATCCCTCAATTGCCGACGAACTTGAAAGTATGGAGCTTATAAAGGAGGCCATTCTGTCGTTTTTGAACAAGTGGTCCCAAATCATCAAATATGAATCTGGATTAACATGGATAGCAATTGGCTTGGCCGAATGGGTGTCTGTATTTACAGATGAAGAGATACTCAATGATGATGATGGACCTTTGATATTGAATGGGAGAAAGCATCTTTCCAGTAAATCACACTCACAGAATGGAGCGGGTAGCGTAGCCTCAGCACTCAATAATTCAAACAATGGCATCAACCACAATGGTGCTGCATCATGCTTGGCATATCTTTATAAAGAATATCCTTTACCCCACCGTCTGCGATCACAGCTCCCTAATGAGAGCATTTTTAATTTCAACGAACTTTACGAAAGAATGGTATTGGTGATTTTTCACTCTCCTGACATGCTTTTAGCGACAAGACAAATCGAATATCAACAGACATCAGCACCAAACAAAGACCCGGATTCAAATTGTTTATTTAATTACTTCCCAGTTCTCTCAGGTGGAGAGTTGCATTTTCAAACCCAACTATTTTTCAAAGCATTCTCAGCAATTTTACCAGAGTTGTACCAACCCTTTACTGAAGAAAGTGTTTTACCACTGCATTCTTCGAGGATGACTTGGCTTTATTGGTGGATCAAATGTTCTGGTGCTAAGATTCTACAAAGACAAGATAGGGCAAGACTATGGGATATATTATTGGGTTGGAGACCAGCTCCGAACAGTGACGCAATAAATTTTTATCTTAACTACAACACGAAAGAATTCTCCCATTTATACAGTGACCATTTCAAAATGCATGGGGAATATTTGCAAACATTGGCCAAAAGTGATCCTTTCTGGTTTCCAGACCTTGATTCTATCCCAGTAGGAGCTACAAACTTTAAGACAGATCACGAGGTCTTTGTCGAACTAATGAAGAGAAATAAGTATGGTTCGGTAAGCGCACCGGAGGAAGGCCAGCAAAACCAAAAAGAAAAGAATGACGAAAAGATACCTGCGTCTTTAATTGATCCTCATATACAATTGGTTTTTGTTTACATCGCTATTCTGCAATACAATGAATTTAAACTGTTAGAATTCGAAGAAACAGAAATTGCGGAATTTTTGAACAACGTTCCAATGCTTTCAAAGACAGATGATCAGTGTTACCGGAAAATGTATGAGAATGGCAACTATGTGGAGGGTAATGTAAATTTAACACAAGAGGAATGGCAAAAACGGCCAGGTTCTACTGGAATGCTGATTGAGGTAGGCAACGATGCAAAGGCTTCGCACTCTTTTAACAGTTTACTTAACAATGCCGGTGATATATGGAGGAAATGGCTGTGGAAAGAGATGGAGGACAATTCTCTACAAGACATCTGAACAAAAAGAACTTAAACATTTACAATGCTTAGGTTTTCAAGTATTCTTGCCCCTGTTATGGACATGTATTTAGGAACTACCAAATAATAAGCTTAAAATAAAACGGAAATTAAAAAATAAGCATCGGATACTCAATATTACAATTACGGACTGATCATTGAGATCATATTTTTCTTCTTTTATTTTATATTGATGCAAAATATAATCACTTTTCACGTATTTAAATTTAATATCGACATCCCACGATTGATGGTGTACATACATACCTTTCAATATTATTAGAGATGGCCATGGTAATTAGATGCAAGTTACTTTTGCGACACATTAATCCTATAGATTTTCAATTTTTGACCGGCAGGGATAATGTTTTGTGCATTGAGTGGTAAACCACCAAAGACACCTGTTCTTTCACCAAAATCAAAAAGTATATTTGAAAAGTCTCTTCTGATACAATACGTAGAGGAGACTGGCCAAGACCCAATCACAAATGAACCTCTATCCATTGATGAGATTGTTGATATCAAACTTACGCCTCAGCAGTTTGCACTAACAAACACTGTAAACTCTTCAACTTTGAGCACAAACTATAGCATACCGAACCTGCTTTCCAGTCTGCAAAATGAATGGGATGCCGTTATGCTAGAAAACTTCAAATTGAGGAAACAGCTCGATAAAATCAGTAAAATTTTATCATCAACTTATTATGAGAGGGATGCTCTGCGGATAGTGGCTGCTAAGACAATGGAAGAGCGCGATCAGCTGAAAGAGGAACTGAATACATTAACTAGGAATCTCGGCACTGAAGCATTTCATGGTGATAGTATAATAGATGATGATGAGGTTATAAACTACGGGAATCAAGAAATAAGAGAAGAAAGCACTAAGGATACTGTCTTGTTTTCTCAGGAACAGCTAACAGCGGTGTCACAGCAGTATGCTAGGGAGACTAGAAAAGTAAATGACATATTTCCACTGGAACAGTTGACAAATCTCCGATATCTACAGAAGCTGCAAATTTCAAATGGATATATCCATGATAAATTTGTCACTTTGCTCGGTATGCCTCAAGCCAAAGATATCTATTGGGATGAAGAAAAGAGTCTTGGTTCTTTGATCAGTCCTGCAACTATGGAAATTGTGACTAACTTCACAGCAGAGCTCTCTGAGGTTGAATACATTAAGCCCGGAAATGGTAATAGCATACTGTACTCGAAATCACAAGGTATCCTAGGTGTATTCAATCTAGACACCAAAGATAAAATGGAATACACTGTTGATTCTTCAAAAATTATTTTCATGAACAGCCATGAGCGTATTTATAATGATGCTTGCCTTTGGGTTGATGAAAACGGTAAAATAGGTGTAATAGGTGTTCAAGAAACCACTTCGCGCATTTTGTATGATGGAGACTCGATCAACACAATAAGATCGTGTGCGTTACACAAGGATGGTCTTCTTTTAGCCCTAGTGTATGAAGACCAAATTTGCATCCGAAATATAGCAGATATTGATGAAGAACCTACCGTTATAAAATGTGGTAAACAGATTCCAAGCGAAGGGCCAGTGCACAGTGTAAACTTCAGTGTCAACGGCTATTGGATGATCGTACACAGTTCTGACGAAATCTTAACTTTTGATCTACGAAAAGACTTCGACTCACTCGCAATTTCACCTCTGCATGTTACATCACCATGGGATTTGACTCTTTCAGGGAAAACCATTCTACAACTAGAGAATGATGGTCCCAATTCGTTGGCGTTGCAGTCGTATACCTACAAGAAATCGTCTAAATCATGGATTTTGTCTCAGAAGTATCCGATTGATGTTGAAGGAGTACCAAACTACTCAGACATTGACAGTTTACAGCTATTATATGCCAATGACAAAATAGTTATAGTCCTAAAGTCTCGGGACGAAATGTATATATTTACGTCTACAAATTCACCATGAGTTGAAGATGTTTATATCGTCATGTAGAAATTATAATTTATAAAAATAATCCTTGAGGCGATATTTGGATTTACAATATTTGACATCTCTATAGACATGCTGTTCAAGTTGTTACATTTAGATTTGATATTTATTTACAGCTAATATTTGTATGATGACTACCATTTTTCTCTAAAATACTTGCTGCAAAATGATATCATTGTTATCCGAATATACCCATCATTTAAAAAAATATGGCGGAGACATAAATACACAGATATAGCAAAATGTCATTTGAATATATAAAAACCGACGAAGTCCATCGAAAGCCTCTTCAATATATTTTCCTGAAAACTAAGGAGTCAAAATTAACTGGACTGGGTAAGACATTATCTCTAGAAGCTCCTTTATTGCTGTTCCAGGAAGGTCATCGTTTTGAAGCTCCTCAACCTCTTTCGATATGGCCATCTTCAATACAGTCAAAAGCTTCGTAAACACATCAACCGAACTGAAGGTGAGGCAGGCAACAGATGAAAACGAAAATGCGGGTGCTACAGGCACTCTAATGAATGAGATATCCGTGCTCACGTACACGAGAAAGACACTGAAGGAAATTGTGACCATTCTAAAGAAACGACTTTCTGGGTATTCCAAGAGAAACTCACATAAAAGCTGCGTTCAGATTCTCAAAACCCTAACTCTAATAGCATATTTAGTCAACAATGGGTCAAATGAGTTTATAGCTTGGCTCAGAGGAAACCTAGTGCTACTTGAGGCCCTCAAGAATTTTCAGATAATCGAGAAGAAGGATGTTAAGATGGGAGAACAGGTCCGAGTCATTGCTTCAAATCTTTGCATGCTAGTGGTAGATGATGATCTTTTGGAGCAAAAGAGGAAAGATGTTGTGCAGTTTAGATCGAGTATATCCTCGCCGGGAAGAAAATCTACTGACAACAGTCATCTGAAGGCGCAGAGCTTGCGAAATGAATACACAAGGCCGAGCTTGGAGCAGCGACTGCGAGTATCGTCTATAAACCGCATGCGTAACTCGCGGACAAACAGCAACAACAGTACTGGCGAAACGCCATCGAGCTCTCTAGGAGATAGCTCTGCAGATTCTCAGTTCGAGGGATCTCCTCTTCAAAATGAATACCAATTCACTTCGAACACCACAGATTATCATGGTAATGGTACCACTAGTTTGGATCTCAAACGACGCGGGGCGTCTGGATTTATGAGCAGTGGTGGCTCGTCTGAGCGGCTGACTAGCGAATACTCGCGATTTCAGTTAGACCCTCTCACCGAGGAAGAAGCCTTTAATCAAGAATCAAACGAGTCAAGTCACCACTCTACTTTTATTGGACTCAGAATTCCTGGAACATCACGAAGCTCTTCAAGTGCCTCGCCGCGATACTCGCCGAGAAATCCTTTCAGATAATAAAAACTAATTGAACTATAATAATTTTGCTTTCAGCGTTGCATAAATAGGATAACAAACATTTACATTAGGTATGTGTGTATGGGCAGTAGTATGTGAATTTCTTCATAAATTAGGTGAACTTGGAGCAGAGGTAATACTGCATCCAATAGGTATAACATCCAAAAAAGTCGATAGCATATGTGAGGATGAATGCGGAAAAATGATCCTAATTGTTTAACGCGATAGGTGGTTAGTAAAGTCTTGCAGACAGTTGTTCTTTTCCAATTACATAACTGGAAACCATAAAATATGCAACTAGCGCCATGAATTGATATGAATAATGTTACATTTTTCCTGTTGTGCAGGAAATTTGTCGTAGTAGACAATAATGCATCGTCCTAAGCTTGAACAGTGAGTGGCAATTTCTGATCTGGTTGCAATTTAGACCATTTGCGATAAAATAGCCACCTTTGGCAGACATACTGGATCAGTGCACCTAGAATGCCACCAGATAGAACATCATACCAGTGGTGTCTGTGGTCGCTTATGCGTGAAACCATGACAATTAGCGCTATGATAATGCACCACGTATGGCGCTTGTAACCACATGCTGCGAAGCGGCATTGCCAGAGGAACAAGTATAACATTCCGCATGCGATAAAGCTTGAGTGGCCACTCGGTGTCGATTTCATTCCGTCGTATAATAGCTCCCTATTCTGTTGCTGACAAACATCGACTAGTAGCAAGGTATTTGGATCTTGGCTGAGATCTTTAGGTTGGCACCTGGCTATGAAATCTGGTCTCAGGTTACCGATGGCCAGCTTGAAACTGCATGTGAGAGCACCATTGGTAGCCAAGGCAAGGAGGAGACCTAGCGTGCTCACAAAAAGCAGATGGGTCTCCTTGCTCACATTTTCAGGTCTATCCAGGATCCATTCGCCGCAGTTCGTGGCGTTTAGGTTCTTCAATGCCTTCTTGCCCAGCGTACAGTACCAGAGGACAATAATCAGGCCGACTCCGCCGCTCAGAAACAAGCATTCGGCGTTGCTCACCATCTCATTTTCGATGTAACTCTTGCTAATGCTCTTATCAGACATTCTGAATGTGATATTTTGCCAGCGGGGCACTAATACCCATTCTGTGCAGGCAAACAGAATGGTGGAAAACAGCAGAACCAGAAAGGTAGCTGCGTACTGCCGACCGTATTGGGCAAAAGACTGGGGGAGACGGATCATTCCTACCAACAATCAGCCGCTTGGGGGGTGGGGGGTGATGTTTTACTGCACGCCAGAGAGCTTTTATTTACTGGGTTTCATTTTTCCAATCGTTATGCGAAGATTACAGCCTTACTCGCTTGTAGGATTGTTGTCAACAACAACGGTACGACAAAGGTCGTGCAAGATGCACTGCGGACCAGATTTGAAAAAACACAAACATTGAAAGGACGGGCGCCAAACCGCTTACCATTCGAAGGTGGTAAGTGGGTGGCATGGTCATTGATTATGGCAGCGCTGGTCGTTGCCAGCCCATGCAATAGACTGATCGACTAGGACGATGGCGATGGCTTATCCGACAGCTTGCCATTATGGCGATGAGATGACTTACCCGGCTGCTTGCCATTTTGGCGATGAGATGACTTCTGCCACACTACGAGGCGGACGTGCCTCCTGTCGTTTTATCATTACCGAGCAGACCAGAGTGTTGACCAGAAGTTCTCGTTGCTATAATTAGCGTTTGGGCATGTTTCCTATACATAAGATCGTAGTTTTCTCCGTATGTCATTGGGCAGACCTCTTGTGCGAGATCGGATCTGGTGCTTATTATGCACATTTCAGATCCAGACTGAAAATGCCTGTCCCCTCCGATGTCCGTTGCTGTTACCAAAACTATTATAGTGCGCGAAGACCTATTTCTGAGGTGGAGAAGGGTATCTCGCCCTGCGTGTGGCAGAAACAGCCAATCGCCTTCAACAGCCTTGCGGTCGATGGCCCCGCTTAACAGGCTGCACCAGGCAACTCGGGCATGTGCTTGTCGTGCAATGTCATTTACCGCGGCTTTAATCTGCGGCTCTGGAGACTCTCTCTTGTTGTTCTGACATGTCAACATGCTTGCAAGTAGTTTGAGTGCTGTGGCAGCCACGCCAGTCTGTATTTTATACTTGAGGGGCCGGTTGCGGGGTGTCAAGGAGCGCGAGTAGTCAGTTGGTGCGGGGGCGAACGCGTCTAGGTTTTCGACCCTCTGCGCATATCGGCACACAACAACTGGGGGGAAACAATGCGTGTTAAAGGCGAGTCGGGAGAGCGGCGCAAATTGTGTATAATGTGCACATTTTCGACACTCATCGCAACACTTGGCCAAAACTCTGATGTCACGCTACAATTCTGCTGGCTCCGTCCATGCGCCGTTCACAGTAGATCGCATACAGGACGGCGGTGTCTTCTCCTGATACTGCTACTGAGGCCACAGTATGTCTGCGCGTGGTCACGCCAAGATATGACATGTGTAACCCTGTACGAGCCATTTCGATGCCGCGGACATCAGAAGAGGCGCCTGCACGCTTGCAGGAAGCCGATGGCATTGCAACGGTGCGCACGCTACACTACGGACATACCACCCGCAAAGCATGTGCGCGCCAACAAGAAAGACCCCAATGTGCGGCAGAGGGGACTGGCATAGGCCGTCTAACCTCCAAAACACACACGAAAATGTGCAACACCCTATCTCTCCTACATCTGAGATCTACACGCTGCTCTGCAACGTCCAGGGTCACATGTACGCACGCTATTGAGTCCTTTACTACACCCAACCAGCTGTATTTCGTGCAGAGCTCGCTACGAGTCCGAGCTGCATATTCCAAGAAACGTACATCTGTGCGCTGTTCCACAAGCCGCCAGGAGACGAGCAGCTCGCTGGGCCGTTGGCCCGCCCGGGTGTCGAAGCTCCAGCAGCTTTCGCGCCGCTGCCTGACGTCGCCCCGGTGCTCGCTGTATGTGTAAATAATACACGTGATCAATGACTGTAGATTATTGTGCCAAGTTCAGAGTTTACGATATTAAACTAAGGTTAATACTTTAAACTATATAGAACTAAAACTGACAATTGATCGATGATCCTTTGTTATTGGAATCTAGACTACTTGTGAAAAGTTTTCACTCGTATTTATATAGTGCGTAGGATCTCGTTCCGTGTCGTTTTATTCGAGAGTTTTTGCTCACGTGATCAGACTCAGGAACGAGAGTCTACATGACACTCTACAGACTAAGTCATGCAATACGAACACCCGCTAGTATTAATGAGCAAACTAACGTATCCACCTCATCTTGACCACCACTGAGAAGAATATACAACCTATTCCTAATATAATTAATATCAACAGTAGGCTACGTCCAGCCCCAAATAAACCACATTAAAAACATTACAAAAGATAAAAGCCCATTATTATAATATATCTATAATAAAACCCACACCTAACACAGACGAATATCTACAATATGTGTAGATATTCAAGCCCTAAAAGAAAGACTTCCAGCATATCGAATTTCTTACCCGGCTCTAGGAAAAGTATAAAGACGGCCATAGCGATAGCTCTTGTCAAGTCTTCGGCAAATTACAACTATTATATCATGGAGGGGGAGAATGGAAGATTATTACGATATTAAATTGATGATTTAGTTTACATATCTCATCTTCGTCTATGATCGTGCAAAGTCAATTTATCTCTCATTGCATTATTAGGCAATAATTTACAGATGTTTATCACGTATCCGGCGCCGCCTCTAAACGAGCTTCGTAGGTTGCATCTGCGCAGAGCAGGCTATGCCAGTGCGCCTGTGCCCTGCGAGTGGGTGTAGCCAAGGCGACGAGACGGCAGGGATGGCCTGCGGGTGCTCCTAGTGCATACTGGGCCATGATGTGGGCTACGGTAGTCCGGCACAGTGCCACCCTGTTAACACCAAACTACCCCCACACGAGAAATATTCAATCCGAATGTCTCACATGATGGTTTCATCAAAGATCACTCCATACGTTGTAGACATAGACGCAACGTCGAGATTAACTACTGTTTAAACCGGTATCTGGCTAGTTAATAGTCAGTACTCCTTCCGAAAGAGGACAAGCTATAATTCACGTCTCAGACTCCACTTCACCCCTCATGATGGCGATAGCAGATTTTACCATACACGGGATAGAATCTACACGCGTGTAGATATTCAGCCAGAATATCTCACGTGATGGTTTGATCAAAGATCACTCCATACGGTGCAGGCATAGACGCAACGTCGAGAATAAATACTATATAAACCAGTATCTGAATAGACAATATTCAGATACTACTCCTCCTGAAAGAGGACAAGTTATAATTCACGTCTCAGACTTAACTTCACCCTCGCGATAACGCTAGCAGATTTTACCGAGTACCGGATAAAATCTACACGCGCAAAGAACGTGCTTTTCACGTGCTTGTCCCTCACCCTCCTCTGAGGTGCGTGCAGGCTTTTTCCGCATGCGGGAATTTCCGGACGGAAGCGCGGCCCCAGTTCCAAGGCACAGCGGTGCGCCGTGTGGTCGACGTGCTGCGGCGATGGGACAGGGCTCGCAATGCTTGGCCATCCCACGGCGGCCAGCGTTTCCAGTCAGAGCACCCCAGACCGAAACCGGAAGAGGGGCGGCCAGGGGAGCCGTCAGGCGCCCTTGCGGGAGAAACGCCAGCGCCAGCGACGCGCGCGCTTGTGACGCGCGTCGCTTACATAGTCGGCATTTTGTGAGTCTCCACACGCTTGGGAAACACGTGGAAAGCACGTGACCCCAGGATCAGCGCGACTTTTTGCAGGGTGTGTCACCCGCGGTGCCGCGTCGCCCGCGCATGTTGCGGTGGCGGCCGATACCTATGGTGTCGGCCTGCCAGCGATCCGCTCGTGCGCGCCCGTGCTGGGGAACTTGCTTCTCCTCTGCCTCTGGCGCACGAAATCACCTCTGCTAAGGGCCTCCAGGCAACGAAGCCAGGCATTACTCATGGCACGAAGTCTGCCCCTGTTTCTTTTTTGGGCGTTCTTTTTCGCCTTGCTGAAGAAGGAACACTGAAAAAATTTTGAATCCACTGCGTAGAACGCTCGATGATGTTACTCATTGTCGGCGACGTTTCGCTTGCCGTGGCCAGTGTCGGGAACCCGTATATATAGCGCGCCCAGTTGGGTGCTGCGTGCCCAGGAGTCAGCACTCCAGTACTCAATTTCTGCTTTTTCATACACCAAGCAGATACGGCGACCGATTGACACCCTCTCAACGAGAACCACTCCGTGCACACACACTACACAGCGATTTTAGATCACACGAGAACATTATTGGCATGATGACTGGACAAGAGGTGCATGAAATTCACGACACTGTCGACGACCAACTCCCACCAGCCTACGTGAGCCCCGCCAACGATCTGCGTTCGGACACCTTCACCATCCCAACACCAGAGATGATGCAAGAGGCCCTCAAGGCCACAGTAGGCGATGCCGTCTACCAGGAGGACGTGGATACCATCAAGCTGGAGCAGGCTGTTGCCAAGCTTGCCGGCATGGAGGCAGGTCTGTTTTGCGTCTCCGGTACGCTTTCTAACCAGATTGCGCTGAGAACACACCTGTTCCAGCCACCCTACTCGATTCTGTGCGACTACAGAGCCCATGTGTACACCCACGAGGCTGCCGGTCTCGCCATTCTGTCTCAGGCCATGGTGGTGCCAGTGATTCCTTCGAACGGCAATTATCTGACTATCGAAGACATCAAGAAGCACTACGTGCCAGACGATGGTGACATCCACGGCGCTCCAACCAGGGTCGTGTCGTTGGAGAACACTCTCCACGGTATTGTGTACCCCATTGACGAGCTAGTGCGCATCAGCACCTGGTGTAAGGAGAACAACATCAAACTGCACTGTGACGGTGCCCGTATCTGGAATGCAGCATTGGCTAGTGGAGTGCCATTGAGACAGTTCGGCGAGTTTTTCGACTCCATTTCCATCTGTTTGTCCAAGTCGATGGGTGCACCAATCGGGTCCATCCTGGTTGGAAACTCTGCATTCATCAGAAAGTGCAACCACTTCAGGAAACAGCAAGGCGGGGGTATCAGACAATCTGGTATGATGGCAAGGATGGCCCTATACTGTATTGACCGTGACTGGAAGGCAAAGCTACTATACTCGCACAGTCTGGCATCCGAACTGGCGCAGTTCTGCAAAGAAAAGAGCATTCCTTTGGAGTCTCCAGCGGACACTAACTTCGTCTTTATCGACCTCAGCGCTGCCAAGATGGACCCCGATGTTCTGGTCAAGAAGGGTTTGAAGTATGGAGTCAAGCTGATGGGCGGCAGAATAGCTTTCCACTATCAGATCTCCAAGGAAACTCTGGAACACGTCAAGTCTGCGATCCTCGAGACGTTCAACTACGCTAAGGAGCATCCTTTCAACGAGGGCGGATCCACAAAGATATACCGTAGCGAATCTACTGATCATATCAATGTCGACGGTGTTACTGCTCAGGACTTGAAGACGTACAAGTACTGAGTAACCTGCAGGGAAATGTTTTACTGATAGAAACTTTGCATGGGACTTGAATTTTAACCTTTTTTAAAAAATTTTATGGTGTGGCATTGTAGACTTAGGAGTTTTGCGATAAATTTATTTGATTCAAATGGGTTGCTTTTTTTATGATTTTGAAACCGGAAAACAGAGCTCAGGCGTTACGACTTGGATCGTCGCGTCGAGACCTCGTTTCGGCCTGCAGCTCGTTGCAGGTGTAGCATGTGCACATTTGAGAGCCAATGGTTTTTCCATGCGCTGCAGCAAAGTCAGTTGTTGCAGCCGTTGCGGGATTACTACCCTATTAAGGAGGGGCAGAAGTGGTTACTGAGTGCGTGGGCCTGACAGCCTTGTGTTGATCTGAGCCTCGGACGGTGACTGACTGAAGATGTTTGGTTCCTTTGGTAGGCTCACAACGCGTTTATGGACGCGGTGTAAGCCCAGTATGGGGTCTGTATAAGAGATTGCCAGGCAAACTGTGCCCTAAACAGGGCGACAGTAGTTTGCACAGAGTAGCAGGTATATACACTTCCTCGTCGGCTACAGCGTTCTTTGTAGTATGTTATGTATTTTTTGCATAGAGAATGCTAAAGACCTTGTACTACTTACTTTTTGTTTGCGCACGTGAAAATCACTCACAAATTGCGTCCTGTGAACGTTCCGTAAGTGTCCTGATCCGATCGTGCAGCACTGCGTGGCCGCTCTTGCTTTTACGAAGGCAATTCTGGTTGTACAGTCTATACGACAGAACCGGCCGCATTGGCAGGAATATGGCATGGTTGCCCTGCTCGCGCTGCGGTTGTTACACAATTGCAAGTATAAGAAAAGAAGACCAGATCATATGGCTGTGGGTTCGACTGCCTGTGCTGGATTCTACTTCATGCCTGTCTGTATCACGGGATTAGTACTCTAAGCACCTTCGAATGATTTGTAATTAGAGAGGTTAGAAAATTCATATAAATATGTTGAAGACTAGGAGGGTTTTTCTCTACATCGTTATTGCACTTGGTGTATGGTATCTCAGCCAAGGAAAGAATAGTCCAGCAAAGAGAGAGGTAAAAATGTCCCCAAGACTACCTGTTGTGATAATTGGCTCCGGTTTAGCCGGCCTTTCGACCGGTAACCAGTTGGTTACAAAATACAAGATTCCTATCATCCTCTTGGATAAGGCATCTTCCATTGGTGGCAACTCTGTTAAGGCGTCCAGTGGTATCAATGGTGCTCACACGAACACGCAGCAGAGCCTCAACGTAGCTGATACCCCAGAATTGTTCTTTAAGGATACCGTGAAGTCAGCCAAGGGCAAGGGAGTGGAACCCTTGATGGAGAAGCTCTCCAAGGACTCTAACTCTGCAGTGCAATGGTTGCAGTCTGAGTTCAACCTGAAGCTGGATCTTTTGGCGCAATTAGGTGGTCATTCCGTGGCTAGAACCCACAGATCGTCTGGCAAACTCCCACCGGGATTCGAGATCGTGCAGGCGCTGTCCAACAACCTCAAGTCGATCGCCGAAAGCGACCCAGAACTGGTGAAGATTTTGCTGAACAGCAACGTAGTAGATATCAGCGTCGATGCTGACGGCAAGGTGAGCAGCGTCGAATACGTCAACGAACAGGGCACTTCTCAAAAAATTGCCACCAACAACGTGGTCTTCTGCTCAGGAGGGTTTGGATTCTCCAAGGAAATGCTAGAGAAATACGCTCCACAGCTAACCAGCCTGCCTACTACAAACGGTAAGCAAACCACTGGTGATGGACAGAGAATCCTTGAGAAGCTGGGTGCCGATATGATTGACATGGACCAGATCCAAGTTCATCCAACAGGTTTCATCGACCCATCTGATCGCCAGAGTCCTTGGAAATTTTTGGCAGCAGAAGCCTTGAGAGGGCTTGGTGGAATTCTAATCAACCCAACTACAGGTAAGAGATTTATTAATGAGTTGACTACTAGAGACGAGGTCACAAAGGCCATTCAGAACGAGTGTCCACAAGATGAGAACAGGGCTTTGCTGGTGATGAGTGAAAACGTTTACACGAACTACAAGAACAACATGGAATTCTATCTCTTCAAAAAGCTGATTAAAAAGATCTCTGTCGGTGACTTCGTCAAAGAATTCAAATTTCCTATCAGTGCTGACGAATTAGCAAAAGATCTGCAGGCATATTCTAACGCTGAAACCGACAAGTTCCAACGTCCTTCCGTTATTAATAGTTTCGGTTCTTCAGTCTCATCTTCGACCGAATTGTACGTAGGGGAGATCACACCCGTCGTCCACTTCACTATGGGAGGTGCTAAGATTAATGAAAATGCGCAAGTTGTCAAAAACGATGGTACTCCACTGGCACAAGGTCTGTACGCTGCCGGAGAAGTATCTGGTGGTGTTCATGGCGCCAACAGATTGGGGGGTTCGAGTTTGCTAGAATGTGTTGTATATGGTAGAACAGCTGCTAACAGTATAGGTAACAGCAGCGTTTGAATCATCTTAGGGACTGTAGCTTTCAAGGATGTTTATGTAGGTAAGTTGAAGTAAGTAATAGATTGTCACACTTTTTCATAAGTCATTTCGTATTTAGTGCCCTATTCCACAGCGTTCGAACTACTCGTCATGACCCAATATCAAGGAAGATTGATACTTAAGTACTCGTTGCTCTAGGCAAAGGCATACAAACGGTCTATTTTGTATAAAGACGCATCTCAGTCAGGTACTTTGTAAATATGGATGTAAATCCATGCTTCATATCTTTAATTGACGAGGCTAATAAACCAATACTGATATATGTACCAGTGAAAGAAACCGTCAATGTTAATAACGTCCTCAAATACAATGTATTTTCCAATACATCGTTAGATTATTTTGAAAGTTCCTTATTTGATTGGCATCATACAGAAATTGGCCCTAAATTTAACCAATTCTTTCAACTTGAAGGTGTGTGTGTTTACGGAATGTTGATCAAACCAACAGGCCTAAAAATTATAATTGGACTACACATTTTAAACAGTGATGATACAAAAAGTTATGAGGACGAAAATATTGCCGAAATTTTTAGAAAAATCAAGGCAATTTACCTGAGAGTGAAAAGCAACCCGTTCTTCGACAGCAACGTGTCAAATATCGACAATGAAGAGCTTATTCAAAAGTTGAGAAACAACTTTAAATCCGAATTCGAGAACAATGAAAACGATAATCAGTCCACATGAAATGAATTGTCAAGCCAATGTTTAATAACCAGCTCTCCCTCCGAAAAATTAGGATCTGCGTATCGGACAATGGCGCAAGCATGTGCGCTAGGTGTATTGCGAATATAAATTGGGTACTTTTTCCACTTCATCTTATTTAACTGGCGGATAATTTTTATTTGCATTGGAGATAGAGCAAGTGATACATTACTCATTATCTCTTGGACATTTGGATGATCTTTCTGAAGAAAATCTTCTATGGGGCTGTTCTCAAGTGCACTGATAGACACCGAGACTGAAGGTATGGAGTTGTCTGATCGTATATTCTTTGAAGTCACAACAGCTGTGTGATTATTTTTCTTTTCAATGGCATCGTAAAGACTCTCCATAAGTGTATCTGCTTGGTTGGTGAGGGATTTCTCTAGTGGCACATAATTTGCATAACTGATCGATGTTGCTGTTTGTAACGAGGAAATTGAGGATGTTCTACTTATACCACCAAAACTTGATAGTGCCGTGTAAGGCTGTGAATTGTCCCCGTCTTGAATTCCCGTATCTGAACCATCGTCAGCATATCTATTAAGTGGGTCCAATGAATCTTCATCGGATAGACTGGTATAATCAAACAAATCATTTAGTAACTGATGAGAATATGTGTTTAAAAACCTGGTAACTCTAATTGTCGATAGAGATACCTCTATAAGAGACTGGAGTATTTTGAAGGATAAAAGGATAGGGGCAATAATCAGTAAATTCAACAAAACTAAAATCCACCTACCTATCTTTGCAAACCAATAATTTAAAAAATAAAATTCTTCTCTGTTTTCCATATAGGTATATTCAGCCTTGGTAGGCGAACCCACAGATTCACCTGATCCAATTGTAACATTTTCAAGAGGTGTATTCACATCCATTTTTTTTAGTGTGATATTCTTAAATGTGTCAACGATTACACAATCATACCCTGAAATAAAATTCAACACCTCAGTGCCGTTGTATTCATTGATATTAAAAAAAGGATCATTCAATGATATTCCAGAAGTCCACCAGGCCGTTCTTTTATCATTTAATACATTTGCGTATAAAGCTTTGTGCTCGAATTCATCCAAACTTTTAAAGAAGACCGAATTTTCAATGCTCATAAGGAACAACAAGGGTAGACTTTTGTATTTCGAATCCAGCTCAAACCCAGCAAAGTTTTTAACCGAATCCTTCAAGAATATTTGTTTACCACTATTGCCTAACAGCCAAGGGACTATCTCATTGAATAATTTCACGGCATAGTTGTTACCTGGGGCCAATACGCCAACATGAGGTGTGCAAAATGTTACGAAATTCACCAACCTTATCTGATGGGTCTTGAAGTAACTTTGCTTGTAGAGTACACCTAGGGCAAACCTTGCAATTAGTCCGCCCAAAGAATATCCGATAAGGGAAAACTTCACTATCCTATCCCTTCCGCCAGGGGGTCCAGTGGCATTGTAACTGTCAATCTGTTCGGAGATTTCCTGGGCAACACGAAGACCACAGACATCAATACCGTCATACGTTTTATAGCCCTCATTCAAACGTGTGGTATAAATGAGGATCTCTTCTTTACCTGAAATCCCTTCAAATCTCTTCCGCAACTGTTCCACAATGTATTCGAAATGAGTTATATTCCCCCAAAGTCCATGTACAAGCACAATCAAATGATATTCCGGCATTTTAAGATGTGATTTGAAAATTTAGAATTTAATTAACTTCAAATATTCCTAAACTGGATCTTCTGCTCAAAACTCAGAACCTGAGAAACACCTTTAAAAATATAATTTGTTAACCGAATAAGAAATAATCTCCAATCAATGATACTAATGATAAAATTATCTTAACTGAGAAGCACTATTGGATTATAAAAACCAACAGCCTTGGTTCGATTTAATAACGACCAATCGTGGGAACAGTGATTTTAAAACCTACCACGCACGGATGACAGACTAAATTTAGCAATTGTACATCAATCAAAGCATAATGAAAATAATATTTTTTTCAAAATTGAAGTATGAAATAGCTTGACTAATTTCGGGTTTGGCTCTTATTTTTGTCTAAGGGCAGGGATATACAATAGTGCGGAGTTTCTCCTTTATCAATAAAACGGCCATATCTCATCTTTAGATAATACACGTGATTTGTCACATGTTTAACCTATGTTATATGGTGCAAATGTACGCTGGTATTAAAAGGCAAACCAAGAATACTGAACATAAACATTAACCCCAACTCAAAGATGTGTAGTTATTATTATTTGTCCTAACTTCAGTCTGCAAAGTTTGAGTGTAAAAATTTTTTTTAATTTTAAGCAATTCATGGCAAAAGTTTTTATTACAAGTTAATACATTATATCTTATTGAATTGTTTCTAATTTATGAGAAACATATATTTTTCTAAAAGTCACTAAAACAATAATGAGTATTCAAGTTTTTGAAGCATAAGAGTGTCAGCTCTATTAGCAATTCATATTATTTACTATGGGTAGCATGGCAATCTAGGGACAAAAGATAATCTTAAACCAGGATGGCTGCACATCAGGACTTTGGAATGAATAAGAAAAGCAGGGCTAAAACTTTAGGCAGATAAATTTTCAACGCTGATATAAAGTTTCTATTATTCAAGATTGAAAATTTCTTCCTAACGTAGTCTGTAGTAGTCCAATTTGATTAAAACATTCTCCCAAAAAGAGCAGGAGAGAATATTTATGAGATATAATAGACAACATCTTTCAAAATTTTTGTTGTAGGTTAAACTTATGTTAACCATTCTAACAATTAATAGTAAAAAGCAAGAGCCAAAAGATCACCAGTTTATTTAGGAAGTCACCAGCTTTAGTAAAAGTGGAGACAAACTAATAAGTGGTGTCAGAATCCAGAGTGGTCAGGAAGGATCGAATCTCACGTTATCAAGGAGTTCGGAGAATATCGGAATTCCATTGAGAGCTGAAAAGTTAACATATAAAAGTGAGACTAAATTGTATAGAACGTATTCAGAATTAGAATAATTGAAAGTTAGAAAGTAAGTAAGCAATAATAGATGATTATTCGTAATCCCACTGCTCGTTACACAGCTGACATACAACAAATATGTTGTATTGTTGACTGGGATGTCTGGCTTAATCTCAAGTTGACTTAGTGTAATTAACTGATTGTTATTACACGGTCTTTTAGTAATAGAAGCTTGTTCTTTTATAGAACTATATAGAAAGTATTACGAACGTTGGTACTAATTGTTGGCAATTAGTTGACC